>VZSG01000014.1:3618770-3656636 GCA_013398315.1 Nothoprocta pentlandii | reverse complement strand
GGAAAGGGGGAAAGGGGAAGGGGTGGTAGGAGAAAAGAAAAGGCATGAAAGGTAAATGAAAACAGATAAAAAGAGGCAAATGGGAGAATGCAGAAAGAGCAAGCAAGTGGAAAGCAAAAAAGGAAAACAGGAAAAAAAACAGAAAAAAAAAAGGAGACGAGAAAATAGTGAAGAGAGTAATGAGAGAAGAAAACAAGAAACAAAAAAGAGAAAAGGGAACAGAAAAAAGAGAAAGAGAAAAGACAAAAATAAAAAGACACACAAACGAACATTAAGAAACAGAAAAACAGTTCAGAGCAGGAAGTGGATAATAATGAAAGACCTCTACATTTCAGTTGCCACTAGAGTTAAAAATATAGTAGAGAAATAGAACTGTAAAGAAGAAAAAAGCTTTTTCTTCTCTCTTTTCAGTATGTAACTGCCCTCGCTCTTCCCTTACAGGTGATCAGCCAAGGCACAACGCTGTTCTCATTTGCAGAGAGCTGCGCTGGTACCGAGAGGATTTGGAAAACACCCCGTTCGTTGATGAAGCAGCACAAAGCTGGGGGTGTGTTAGAGACATGGGGGCTACCACAGCCTTAGGGTGTGTGCAGGATACACTTACATAATACATAGAGTTTGAGTTGAAGATAACATGGTTTATTTCTTCATGATATTCAGATTAAAATGTATCAACGTATTTAGCACAATACTACATTTTAGGACAAAATCATCAGTGCTTTGCAAGTCTTCATAACTGTTTATTCATTATAAATAGTAAATATTTACTGAACTTTTTACATGAAAGACGTTTTTTTACAACACGTGTGTTGTCGGTAGAGGCTGCAACACAAAAGAGAGCATTTCGTTTTTCCATCACCCTTAAGACCAATGTGTGAACTAATCTCTGTACTGAACCTAATCTAACTCGCTACTTCCTAGTCCTTAACGCTAGAAGGAATGTATTTGTGTTCTGCCTCCCTCTTCATTCCTAGAATAGAGAGAAATAAATAACACCGCCTTCCATCTTCCTGTTCTTGTCAACATCACAAAACACAAATTTATTGACATTCTAAAATGTCACAATGCAAACTTCATGTAAACCTTTTTTTTTTCCTATTATTATTTTCTGTAATGGAGATCACTGTATAATTTAAACAAATGTATCAAATACAGGACCGTTTCTGTTCAAGTCCTGTTCATAACCAAAAATATGTAAACGTAATTGTGTCTTCGTACTGTTTCCTGAAAATGACCTTTAAATCATGAATAATAAGCTGGATTTTAGTTCTCCAGCACTCTGCAATGGTTCTGTATTTTATCCTCAGGAATTATGCAATGCAAAAATAAAAGTACCTGCAAAAATATAGTTCTGATTCTATCTATATGACTTTGGATGAACCCAAAGTTTGTGTGAGGTACACAGTATTGCACATTGTTAGGCAGTTGTGAAAAATCAGAATCACGTTGTTGATTTCTTTCCTTGTTTGCTCCAAAACATAGCATGGACTAGGAAAACTCCATATACAAAAAGGTAAAATCTGGTTTTCTGGAAAAGCAGAACTTGTGAGTGACATTTATTGACAGCATGATTACAAGAGCATGGTGAGATAACCAGTAAGTTACTCTGGAGGCTTTTCTGGAGGCTTTTGTGCGCATCTTAGCTTCTTACAGACAGTGACATTTCCTCTCAATGACCATTTCCAGTGTGTAAAGTGAAAGAGATTCTGTTGCCCACGCGTCAGAGGCTGAGCAAGTTTGAAGTTAGACTAGAGTCAGCATCGGTTGCCAGATGAGTCAGAGGAGACTCATGCAGAGCTCAACTAATTTTCAAAATTCTCTATTTGTCCCTATCAATGCACATTAATTTCAGCAATAAAAAAAAAAATGGAATGTTTTGCCAGGCAGTGATATTAAATACTGCTCTGTTTCATATACCCATATATACTGAACCACGTTGCATTTATTTATTCATTATTGCTTTTGGCCTTTGTCTTCTGAATAATTTTGCCCAGCCTTCAAAGAGGTCTAGTAAAAGCCATGACAGGAGAGAACATAACAAGCCTGCTTCTCTCATTGGGATTGCCCCAGTTTAGACTGCAGTGTGGTGAGAAGATCCCTCTTATCCAAGCATTGGAGTGAGACCGGAAAACAAGACCAGCTTTAACTTGGAGTGGACAGTTCATTTATGCAATATCTGGCT
Organism: Nothoprocta pentlandii; assembly: GCA_013398315.1. Lineage (NCBI taxonomy): Eukaryota > Metazoa > Chordata > Aves > Tinamiformes > Tinamidae > Nothoprocta > Nothoprocta pentlandii. Next base: position 3,654,454 of record VZSG01000014.1, on the reverse strand, counting down.
TCAGATAATGAAAGGCACCTGCAAAAAAGCAAAAGAAGCTTTTTAAGTCATGCTGTGACAACCTCACAGCATGGGGCCATGCCAACTACAGGTTGACATTGTCATATTTAATACTGATATATCAAAGGAAAGAGACTAATATTTTTATTCCTAGGACAAGTTTGACAAAACTCGATGTATCTGGGATTATATACTATAATGATTCTTGAGCTGACCTCATTAAGAACATATGTTTCTAATAGTGGAATGCCAGTGGTTATTTCATTTTGGACAATCCTTATGTTCTACCTAATGGCAATCAGGTTTCATGTCTCAACAATTAATAACATCAAGATGTTGTTGACATCACTTAAGAAAATAATTATGCAGCAGAAATCTTGCTTGAACAATCAGCTATCTCAGCAGTGCTCAGTCCTGGTTTGGAGAGAAGCAGTAGTGGAGCATTAGGACCTATTCTCAGATATTTTTTTTTTGTGTTGCAAGCAGAGCGCAGAGCATTGCTCAGTGATTACGCTATCCTACTTGGCCGTGTGAAGGTCCCAGTACTCACTTTGTCCATACTGTCCATACTGGTAGCCAGTGACGGGGTCCATGCTGTAGCCCGTGGTGCTGTAGGTGGGTGGGCAGTAGGACTGGGACGTGGGCAGGCTGTCCAGGCTCTTCATGTGCTCGAGCCGCTGGCTGCAGCTGGCCGACACCGTGGTGGTGGGCTCCAGACCCCCGGTGAGGGGGGACAGGGCATAATCAGTTTGGGGCTGGTGAGGCACCCCGCCGTGGTTGGTCAGGAGGCCCATTACCTAAAAGAAGAGGTGTAATAACACAAAGAGTTAAAATACACGAAGGCTGCGTTGCATGCAGAGCCGCAGGCTACCGAAGCTTCTCAGTTATTTCCTAAAGATAAGTGAGCTTGCTATTGAACCAGTGCTTTGGGTACCCAAACCAAAAAGAAGAAAAAAAGTGAAAAAAGAGTGATGCACAAAGATGGCAAAATAAGGAATGAAGCAAACAAAATTGAAAAAAAAAACTTAAATGTTTTAGATTGGCTGCTCTTGTGACCCAACTGGACCATCCATGGGTGCTTATTCCTCACGGTCTTGATTCAAGAGACCAAGAAACAGGTGATACATCTTCAGTCACACTCGGGCTGTTGTGTATAGTCTATACATGCAGAGAAGGTGTGAAAAAGCTCACACAAATAATTGTTCTGAGGTCAATAATCACTAAAACTAAATGAGTTTGGAGGCGATCACAGAAACACAACTGATGATGGGAGTAACAAAAGACTCCAGCACGCAAGAGAACGGGCAGAGTAGGGAAGGGGCAGAGCCCATGAAACTCATACTGCTGCTGTCTGCCAACCCCTTAAAAGCTGAAATAACTTTTTTTTTTTTTTCTCTTCTAAATTGGATCCTAAAAAAAGTATTAAAATTTATTAGGACTACTCAAGTTTCTTTTCCATTTTAGGAACAACAAATATTTTTCTTATCCTCTGGAAAATTACCTGCTCCTAAAAACTTAGCATGCTTAATGGTCTGGTATTGGATCAGCAGGACACAGTATTAGCTAAATTAGAATCTGTGTTCATTTCAGACCGAATTAATCTTCACTAACAGACTTAAAAAATGTACAAAAAGCATACACATCATTCATTTATATTGTAAACTGTTACTTCAGAAAGTATTTACGTTGGTACAAGTAACGTGGTTTTGACTATGTTTTAAAATACACATGGTTTTATCAGGGAAAAAAAAGTTTTCAAATTAAGCAAATAGATCAGGTAACACCTCAAAAAATATGCTGCGTACTTAGAGTAACTAACCTCTTTTCTGTTTAATGGTTTCAATAGAACAAAGCCCCAAACAACATCATTTGAACATTGACAGTGAAAATGTGAATGCAAAAAAAAAAAAAAAAAAAGTTTTTATTTTAGCAATTATTCTAGAGAGAATTTAGCTTTGAGATTTAAGCTTTCAACCAGACACGGCCTCAAAACCACCCAAATTTTAGTAGCATCAATATCTAATGTTTTTGCTGGGGCCAACCTCCAGGAGATTTATCTTCTCTAATGAACTAAAATTAACATTTAATGAGTTTTAATTTAAGAGTTTAAAATTAACTACATCGTAACACAAGTCTTTAGGCATCTTTTTATTAAGTGCATATGCATCTAATAACTCGGACACTTTTAAGACAGTTCGAGGCAGAGAAAACTGAATCTGAACAGTATCCATCTCCTCAGAAATACCTCCTCCAGAGGCCTTAGGAATCATCCTGCACTTGATTAGTATCTAAATAATTAGATTTTTGGTCATGTCTGTTTTGAAAGCTATAAGGGAAGTAGCCTCGAGGCAGAAGTCTTTCGCATGGTATGTGCCATGACCTTATCACCCATACAAGGAGTTACAGGAAGGGCATAGCCGACTTTCACCTAATCAATTAGAAAGCCATTAACGGGCCAGTTCTGCAGTGCTCAGCAGCCTCAGCTTAGCTCTGTACAGGAGACACGGGAAAGTTCAGGTCTTGCAGGTCAGATCTGCTGCTTGCATGAAGCAATATAGTTCTAAATATAATAACTAAGGAGTACAAGAAATTTAATCAGTCCATACACCATCTAGGTCTAACGTGTTCTGGATTAGCTTGGGAAAGCCGAGATGACAGTTGTCCCCCACACGGACCTGGGTCCCAAAAAAGGTAGCGAGAACAAACAACATGAAAAGGAAAACAAGGGCTGATCTAACAGCTAGGGCCAAATGCTGCTGTAACTACTCAGAACAACTCCTATAAATGCCAGAGATCGGGTTGTAAGGGTTTGGGTTACATGATACGTTTTGTTCTCAATTAAAATAAAAACCACCCTGAAATGCTGATGTGGAGGCTTTGAGCTTATATGCAACAAATAGCATATACAATTGATAAAATTATATGCTATTAGAAAACAAAGCTGCATTTAGGAATCAAAATAATAATAATAATACAATGATCTGCAACCAGCAAACTCTGCAGAAGAGATTGTTGCTTTTTGACAGCAAAAATCCCAGATATTCATTAGGCCAAATATCCCTCGCTGGTGGGATCAGCTTAACATCCCTGGATGAGGATATGATCCAGAAAGAGGAGGAGAAGTTGTATGATGAAAGCTTTCAAAATGTGTAAGCAACATCTGGTCCATTATCAGCTATTATAAGAAATACTTCTATTATCAACAAAATAAAGGCTATTAAACTGAGAAAAAGCTTATTCCCTTTAAATGAAACATTATGCCTGTTAATGCGGTTGGTATTTTAGGATGTAGGACCTACCATAGGCACAATAAAATTCTCATATGTTTTAATTCATTTACGCATGCCTGCATTTAATATGCTTTGTGACCATGTCTGCAATTAATATGATTTATGAGAAAAGAACATGTGCAATATTTTGGGGGTACAGTGATACAGTTTTCCCCCCTCCTGTGAATGAAAGATTTAATGAAACAGCTCAAGGAAAATTGTTGGCAGTTAACGTATTAAGTTGAACTGACAGAATCATGAGTAAACTTTAGTGGAGTTAATGATATCCTCTTATCTGACCCTGACACATTTGCAGCATGTAATTTACAGAAGCTCTGTCCAGGGAATCCTGACAAATGCTCCTAACGATGTCAGGGCAATGTTCCATTCTAATGGGAAGCAGATGTGGGTCAGATACCCTCATTCATCACTAACACTGAAAATTTCAGCCTCCTCCTAAGATGAATGGCATTACCTGCTGTTCACTCTTTTCACTGTAGAAAAACCTCTCAAAAGCAAAATACTGTACAAAAAGAGAGGAAAAAAAGACACTTGAAAAGGCCAGTTTTACTGCATTGGGACAAGAGGGTTTAGAAGGTTAATTACAATTAGCTAGCTACATGGATCTGTACCTACAGAATCCTAGAATTATGTTGCTAGTTCATTATATGTATGTAAATATTTCTGCTATATAAAGAAAAAGAAGAGAGAAATAAGGGTGTTCTTTTTTGTGCCAAATGGCAAGCACGAGGAACTAAATCCTCCAATTAATATGAACAGGAGCAAATATACCAACTCTGAACATCTTGGACCTTCCACATACTCAAATAAGATGAGACTTTTATCACAATGTCACACCCCTAGACTTCAGCAGTAGCTGCACTGAGATCAGAGAAGATGCCCTGGTGTACCTCAGGGATGATTATGAAGATCACTTGATCCTTCAGAAATCATACATTTATCTACAGGAGATTACTCATGTTCATGATGTTATCACGACCTGTTAATAAATTAGCCTCTTTCCAGGTGCTAGGTCCTGGAATTGCAGGACTCGATAGGGTTATTGAATTAATTGTAAATCTGAACTCCTGGTTGCATGTAAAAGATTACCAAAAAAAAAAAAAAAAAAAAAAAAAAAAAAAAAAAAAAAAAAAAAAAAAAAAAAAAAAAAAAAAAAGACAACTGTAAAGACAAAAACAGTAAGCCCAGAGACGGACATACAGTCCAAGCCTATAGCTGTATGAAAACAATTCAAAACTTTTTCAGGCTGTCGCTTCTGGGTACTTGCAGGCTTAAATTCTTAAACATGACAATATGACCTCTAACAGCTCATAACAAAGCTAAACTTGGGATTATGTTGACTCTCACACACCTGCCCTCCCTCATTGGAGGGCACAATTTTGTTCTCTATTAAAGCACATTTAAAAAAAAATTATTTTCTACATTTGAATATACTATTGAAATTTTTGCTGGCAAACGGCCTGAGGATGTGATCTGCGAAGCTTTTACAAGACTCCCCACGCTGAACTCAAGCCATGTTTCACATTCTCAATAGAGATAGGATGAGACTTAATTCAAAACAGAAACGTCCCTACAATAACTATTGAGTGATCTTAACACTCGGTGAAGGTTGCCCATAGAAAAAGATGACGGACAAGCCTTGTGTGCCAACCAAAAAGGAAGTCTACTCATGGCAGCTTCCGTCAACGTATAAGCCAGGCCTCTAAAGTTGGACTGAGTAGCACTGGCTGCAAACGCTAGTTTGACCAGGATAAGCCTTTCTGTATTCCAACTCAGCATTTTTCTTTTATAAGAACGTGATAACTATCATCTATATTTTGACAAAAATCAAGAAAAATCTCTCCACAGAAATAGGAATTCTCAGTTCTGAAAGTAATTGAGTCTTGTGCATTTAAAACCCTCTTTCAAGGCTAGTGACGCACTGCTTTCTGAAATAACTCTGCTAAGACTGAAATTTTGCTCTTTCAGATCTCACCGCAATATATGCTTTTCACTGAGTCATGTTGTAGTATTTTTAATATCTTTCTTAGGACACCTAAAATATAGAGCTTAACGACTTGAGGGAGGCTTCTATGACTTCACATGACAAAGGCCTCATTCATATATACATCCTTAATTGAATAAATATTCAAGTATTTAGATACATTAAAGAATTGGAACTTACCAACACAGCAAGGTTCAACACTGAGTACATTCTAAATAGTACAAATTATTTGGGGGGAAAATAAGTCAGTTCTGTTGGCCTTCAAAATCACAGAGTGTAAGTAGATTGCTCTTGGTTGTTTTGGGTCTTGAATCGTGTGATGTCAACTGAATTTTTCAAATTTTCCATGAAATCACTACAGAAATCCATTGTTCACAATTTGAAAAATATTATAAACCAAGATGGTACTTTATATTATTTTTTTCCACCTCTCAGTTAAAAAGAATAAATCAGAAAAGCTGGAAGATGTTGAGAATGTGAAGGTAGGGAAAACTTAGCTTAGATTTTGTTCACAGAAGCAAAATTTTCACCTGATAAATAAATAAATTTTGTGATAAAACACCAAGCCGGCTTACTGCAAAAGCTCCATCTAGCATTCAAAACCAAAGACTATTTCAAATTATAAAAGTTAAAAAGCAGGAAAGCTTTTAGATAAATTGCATCTTCTTACAATGCCTAAATTTAATGCCTTGAAAGAGTCAAACATTCAACTATGAATTTGCTATATTATTTGAAGACTGTCACATAAAAAAAGGGGTTAAAAAATCAAGATATCAATATAGTTTGATATACACAGGGTTGGTTTACTGATAGACTTTCGCATTTACAATGTACATGTTTTCTAAACATTAGTTTCTGTGAAATTGCAGTGTGACTGGCTTAAATTTGCAGAAGTGTCCAAAAGGATCTTGTACTTCTGTGCAGGTTTTTTCAGCTATAAGACATCTAGGTTTTTTGTTTTGTTTTGCTTTTTGGAGAGTAACACAACCCACCTTCTTGGGGGAAAAGAGAAGGCCCAGAGAAAGAGGGTAGGAGGAAGATCCAAAACGCAAGGTCACCATTTTGTTGTTTTTCAATAAATGTCATTATTACTCTTGTGAGATAACAATTATGAGACTGTTGGATCTATTTGTATCCAAATCCAAAAATAGAAATAACCACAGAAAACTCTATTTGCTGATTTTTTTTTCTCCTTTTTAAAGAAACTCGTGCTTAGGCAGATTATATCATGTGGGTTAACTTTATTCCTCACAGAAATCCATGACCTCAGTCCCATGTTCTCAGGTCATTCAGAGAACAGCTCTCAAAGCCAACACCATCATATTGGCAAAGATTTCACAAAGATCACGAGCTTCTCATTGTGCGGGACTTGGTTCCAAATGACGTTTTTCTCTGAGGACAATAAATTGGACAGTGAGCAGAATGTAAAGGAAAAATATTAAGGAAGTAACAGTTGCTTTTTGTTCCCTCCATCTCTTTTAATGAGGGAAATGCAAGGTTTTAGCTCCCAGTTCCTGTATTTCCCTTAAAAGCAGAGTTAACAAGACAGTATGAACCTGTCTCTCGTAACTGATTCGACAGCTGTCACAAGATCCATACTTAAGGTTAATGAAAACCAAGTGCTCTCAAAAGACTTGAGAGGCAAATCACTTAAGATCTATCTCCCCAAAAAGAGTTACAGGATAATTCTCAAACTCCAGCAGAGAAATGTTTTGACAGTAGAAGAAAGAAACCTTGACAGAGATTACATTTTTACTACTGTTCGGAAAAAAGTTTGGAAGTTTATTTTTGATCAAGATGATTCCTGAGCTCCCGGTAATTGCTTGACAACAGCAAAGTACATTAAAGGCCGCTGTGATCCTCTTCTGTGCAAACACTCAACGCTCAATACACTTCCCTTTTGAAAAGGCAGCCTCTCAAGATATTGGCTCAACTCAGTCAAGGGAGAAGCCAAGGAAAAAGAGAGCTTAGAGGTTTTGTGAAGGGAAAGGGGAAAAATTGTTTCCACCAGGAGAGAGACTGCATAGAGACATAGTGCTTCCTTGTGTAAGAACTTATGAATTACTTTTTAAGGTTGGGTGCTGCACGGAAAAGGCTTCTCCTTATCCCAAAGGAAGCAGTTCAAGATACCCAACTCTTGTCCTAAAAGCAAACTGTGCTCCAGTAGGACCTGCACTTGCAGGATAAATTTTTTGACAGTGGCTCTTCTGCTTTACAGCCTGGGAAGTGGGGGTGATTGCACTCCAGTCCTGTGTGTGCTTGTGAGCACATAGATGCTATTCCCTAATAAGCTGGAGCTAACAATTGGTTGTTAAAAGAAAATGCACTGAGCAACTGAAACCTAATTTGAAAAGGAAATAAAATATTCCCATAAATGCATGCATGAATGCCAAGAAGCTGCATAATAGGCATAGAAAGCACAAAAATATGCAATTTACATATATTACACACTAATAATCTCTGTTCTGACATTATGTTTAAAGAGCTCCGGCTGAGACAGAGCACTTGCAGTTTGGTTGCTTTTCCATAAAATACAAACAAGGACCCTCCTGGCTATCAGTTCCCCGAGACATTAATCACTGTCTCATTCCTGCAAAAGTCAAGCCTTTGTAGGTCTGGGAGAGAGGTTCCCTCACCACAACCCACCAATAACGACTAAACCAGATGAACACAGAGCATCATCAGTCATCTTGGGGGCTGCAGATCTCGCCTTGATGTTGGGAGGCGCTGAATGTTAACAAGGTGGCGCTTCAGCCAGAGCAACTTCCAATCCATTCCCAATAAACCACCGGTCCCGCAGGACAGGTTCGTTGAGGAGCACTCACCTTCCCCAAACTGACCAAGACCTGCAGTCCTCTCGTTTCTAACTACACGGCCAACATGATAAAAATAAAGTTACAGCACTCCTGCTATTTCCACTCATCCATGCCCTTTTACATGGGGCTTGCCTTAAATAAGGGTTTTGTCCGTTGTATCCAAGAACAAAGTGTGAAAGGAAACATCCACAGTGGAAAATAAAGCAACCCCAGGAGTCTTTGTGGCAGACCCTCCTCAGGAAAAACTGAACTCAAATGGGAAACAGATTGAATAAGAGTATGATCTTGTGAATCGTCATAGATTTCTTCATAGATCCTGTGAATCTCTTCAGATTTGGGTTGTATGTTCAGGGGGGTTCTTTTATCAGAGAGATCATTCTGGTGTCAGACTTTGCTCCCGGGCCCCCCAATAATTCACCACAAATTCAGCTTTACAAACAATATCCCCAGAGCTCTTGCCTGCGAGAGGGACACTGATGGGTGGAAACATTATGCTAATTGCTCACACACCCAGATTTATTGTGGCCAAAAACCCACCAGCGAGTAAAACACCCTCTTTCCGCCTCATCTAAATTCTACGCACACTTCCAGCATCTCAACATGCCCACTCAGCAGGAAAATTCCCATTTCTCTTTCTTCACGAAAACCCTCCACACAGAAGTGGCAATGGACTTTTTGCCCACATCTGCTTCACCCCTTCAGTCAGCTCAGACACCAAAGGGGAGCAAAGAGCCCTAGAGAAGCTTGACAAGAAGATCCTCTGGAACATACCCCAAAATTAGCTTACATTTTGCACACAAGAATGTAATATACACAGCACCAACATCTTTGGCTCTTGTTTGGGGTGTAAAGCACAACTTGTATTTCACTCATGTCCCACAAATTGTTTCACAAAATTTACTTACCTGAGGTTACATCACTCAAGAAGGATGGAAATGATTGGATATACACTAGTCTAGGGATGTTGGTTTATACTGAGGTCTAAATCAGCGTTTAAGCCCCAGAATTATTTTGGAGCAGCCACTGCTAATTCTAACGAATATTTGGGGCTGGGTTTTTGTTTTGTTGAGCAGCAGAAAGATCTTTATCTGCCCATCAAGTCACTGATGCCAAGAAGCTGCTCCACGTCTAATCACTGACTGTAGGGACGCTGCCCCATGTACATTCACTGATAGTTGCCTGAGCAGCCCCCTCCCAACCCTGTTGGTGAAGCAGCAGGAGCTCCAAACATGGGGGTGGGAAAGGTTACCGAATTCTAAGGAAAAGAGAAGTTTCCAAACATAAGGACAGAGGCGGGTGCAAAGAAGCACAGTAACTGATTAGTCTAATCTCTTCTGTGATCTCCTTTTGATTATATCAAATCTCCAATCAGCAAGACTTTGGGGGAAAACCTGGCCTCATTTTTTTTGTCCCACTTTTGCCCAGACATCACAAGATTTCTTTACTGTTGCACTCAACTTCTGTGTCACAGACAATAAAAGCTTTGTGAAAGAGAGGGGGGAAAAAAAAAAAAAGAAAAAAGATCCCATTTTCCATAACCAGAACCAATATGTATTTAAACTGACACTAACTACTTTTAACAGATTAACTCTGACCCCCAAAAGATACTTATGTCAAAATTGTGGAAGTCTTGCACGCTGCGAATCTGGTCATTAAAAAAAAAGGCAACTAATTTAATGTCATGGCTCTCATTGGTGTTTGCATTTAGAAATCAGAGATCTTCAGAACAAAATCCATTCATGTCTTGTTGGAAGTATAACCATTTGTTTTTCTGTTGGTATTTTTTTTTTTCCTGAGGTTTCGAACCATAAAGTTTTGTACCCCACTCTATGCTATAGGAATCTGTGAAACTTAATTACATTTACTGTTACAAAAAAGGGTTTATGAACTTTTGCCTTTGGGCAAAAATGTTTATTTCATTGCCTTTGTTATTCATTCTTTTCAACTCCAGTGCCTTTGAACTTTTCAGCTGCACAGAGTTATCACTGTTGCACAGGAACCAGGAACTGTACTCGCGAGATGCAAACCACAAGTTGAAGAAAACGAAGGAGGCAAAGATATACGAGTCGTTATTTTGGCCACCCTTTGTGCCATTAAAATCTCATTTTCTGCCTATTAGAATGCCCTCTCCCTGCTTAGGCAGTGGTGATAGTCAGTGATTAGTGTGTAATTGAGTATAATTGTCTTTTCACTTTTCATTTGTGTCATTCTGAGCTTCTCTCTGTTTTTCTAACCACCGAGAGGAAAAAAGGGTAGAAAGAAGATAAAGCTGTTAAAACTCTCACTCTCAGCCCTGAAGAGATTCCCGATTGTAATTATAGATTGCATCCTCTTTGTGACTTACCAGAATTTAGTGGACATCTCTCTCCCAGCACCTGGGCAAAGCTCACTCTAATAAACTAAACTCCCATCTACTTAAGCTTTGATTAATAATGTCAACTTCTGACAGATGCCACATGTAGGAAAATTTAACCAACCTTTTGATACGCAATTACTGAGGCAATTTATTAACACGATCTCCTAAAAAGAGCTCATGCAAATTAGCCAAACAATTATGGCATGCATGCATTTACATATTGCCCAACAACAGGAATACTCCGTGTTTATGTATTTCTAACTCAATTAGAGCTCCTCTCAGTGTGCACAGTCCAGCCCTGGAACTCGCCTGTTAGAGCTTGCCTGCAGTTTTCCTAGATCAGCTGGAAAACCTCTGTGAGGTTATCTTCAAGAGATGTTTTATTTACAAAAAAGTTACAAGATCAGAGTTTCCAAACTTTTCATACCCAGGCAGAGAGCTTCAGGAAAATAGGAGCAAATTACCAACGCCTGACAACTGAATGTAAACATGAAGCCTGCATGATTACATTATAAACCACTCAAAATTAAATATAAGCTATGAGCCTTGATTCAGCCAGTAGAAGGGGGAAAAAAAAAAGAAAAAAAAAAAAAAAAAAAAAAAAGAAAAAAATAAAAAAAAAAAAAAAAAAAAAAAAAAAAAAAAAAAAAAAAAAAATAAAAAAAAAAAAAAAAAAAAAGAAGGAAACCAGCAAACTAAAATCATGTGGCTTGTATAAAGAATACATTATGGTTTAAATTTGGCAATTCATTATACTGTGGCCTGAGGGAATAGACTCTTTGGTTCGGGTATACAGCAAATCCTCTGTCTGAAAACACAGGACTGACCTGAGGTGAAAGGCCATTGCCAATGGCAGGGTTCATGGGATTCGCGGGCCCGGACGGAGGCACAAAGCTGTCTGTATAGCTGGAAAAGCCGTGCCGGCTGCTGGGCAGGCAGTAGGCAGAGCCGCTCTCCGGGTTCGAGGGGAGGCTGCTTTGGTGCACGCTGCTCGGAGGAAGCGGCTGAGGTCTGTGGACGGTGCCGCTCGGATCAGACACGGCTAGGAGCAACAGAAACACGTTAGTATGGGTTTTTTCCTTCTGTTTTGCTGGCATAATGAATTGATTACGCGAGGCTTAACCCGCTGTAATTCCATCAGGACCTGCATCTTGGTTATACGGAAGGGTATGTTGTTAATATTACTGAGTATCTAACCGGGCCAGCTAAGCCATGCAAGAGTTCAACCAAATCACCGTTACAACGTACACTGTGAAAATCGGAACAGACCCATGCATTTCTCAAGCAATTTTCAGTTGGACACATACCATTTAGAATCAGGCATTACCATTTAGAATTAATAAAGCAAAATAAAAGTAAAAATAGGAGGTAGGGAGAGCTTTCTATCCTTAGCAGAAAGGTAGTCCTCTTCCTCCTGCGGGTCACAGCACAGTTCTTCCACGGTTCATGGCAAAAGCAGTAGTCATAGGGAAAGTTTGGGGCTTTGCAAAATTCCCTTGAGAAGAGTGTGGCCTCTTAAAAGCATACACCAAACAGCAGTGGTCCAAATCTCAGGGAGGCAGCAGGGAGAACACCTGGTTTATATAAAATCTCACCTGTAAGAGTTTTTGTTTTGTTTTTCCTTGAACAGAAACATCTAGCAGAGCTAAGATTTAAAGCTCCTTTGTGCCTCCAAGCCAAAGCCAGCGCGTCTTTGGCGCTACATTTGAGCACGAAACGCTTCTAATGCTGGTCAACCTGGGACAGCCCCGGTCACAGCTCTGCCCGAGCTCTTCTTTGCTGCCCTACCTTGTGGTATGGAGGTGGGCTGGTAGGACGGCTCCGAGAGCGGGTAGGTGGGCAGTGTCGGCATGGCACTGGGTGGAAACCCTCCCGGGATCAGGTGGTTGAAGGCCATCAGTTGGTTGGCTCCCGCCTGCTTCCTCCATCGAGCTCGACGGTTACTAAACCACACCTACAAATGTTTTAATTAGGCATATTTGATTTTCATACACTTCATATAGGTGTGTTAGCAATAAGAGCATCATATATCAAAAGCATTTAGCGTCCAAGAAACATAAGTAATCCATACTGGACACATCTGCCATCAGCCTAAGTCCTAGGAGTACTTGGCAGTCTCTTCCATGGTTTAATAGCAACTCCCAAACTCTACTTCTCCTTTCAAATACAGCCTCTCCAGGGAAACGAGATAATTTGTAAAGTTAATAGCTATCCATCATTATCTTGTTGTGCAAAAATTAACATGAAAAGGAAAGCAGCCCTCCATGTGATCCAAGTGCTGGCCAGAGCTCTCTAGTCCACATTCCTCCCAGCAAGCTTTCAGGTATTCATCTATGTGCAAAGCATCTCGAATTTCTGATCTACTGTTAAATTTATCACAGAACTATTTTGAAATCTAGTCTCAGGACAGCAAACCAAGCAGCTCCGATTTGGAGCAGTTGGATAATTTAAACTGTGGGATAGTTTAAATTTTCCATCAAGCGATCAAGGCACCCCAGCCTTGCCACCTCCTTTCCATCCCTGCAGGGGCCTAATGCACATATCTCGTGTTTTTCCTGAACTTTGGATCTGCCTTGACTAAAACGTTAAACGGGTTTGTCAAAAACATGACCATAGCAATGGCCCCAACCCTCACCATCACGTTTTTACAAATAAACCCACTGAAGTTCTGATCCCCAGTTACTCTAACAACACGGTTTTTGTTATCTGCCATGGCCTTGTCCTTCTCACATAGTGTGACCTGTGCTTAAAACAAGCAAGATCCAATCTAGAGCCATAAGGGCTGGGGATTTGGGTTGAATTTCTTGTGGAAACAAAAGCAATGAATAAATCAGCTACTGCACTTTACAGCCTCGAAATACAACATTCTTATACGAACAGGGTTGTCTTGGAAGAAGCACGATCTGCTTGTATCAGTGTAACATGTATAAACTCAATCATTGTGCCAGGCGTTGGGCAACTGTCTACATGGACAGATTAAATGGAGCTGGTTTAAGTGGTCCAAGGGTTTGAAAGTGATGCTTGCTTTCAAGGTACGTTTATTTTGGCTCCCTGGTTTCTATGTTCACTTTCAAAGAAGGAATGCAAATCACATAACCAATTTGGGGGAAAAAAACACACTATGTCCAGCCAAAATTTACATCTCTGAAGCACTCAAAAACAGATGAATTAAGAGCAGAGCGTAACAAGACTTTTAAGGAAAGTATTGGGGAATGCAGTTTTTCAAGCATCTAGATTTGAGCTGACCAGAGATCACTCAGCAATATAATATAAAATGTTATCTGGCATTGGCAGAGAATGGATTAGGTGACTCCATAGATTTCTTCCATCCCTATTTTCTCATATTTAGATATTTCTTTTTATTATCATTTTTCTTTTAAGTAGTTTGCAACTGATCATGCCAACATCTTATTTTGCTGATCTCAATAGGATACTCTTTAAGAGACATATTTATTCACTTGGGAAACACAGTGGTCTAATTAGCCTTGATGTTTCCATAGCCCAATCAGAGACACGGTGCGTTCTGTGTGCTTTTAAGGGAAAAAGATCTCTGAACCAACAGCATGAAACATCTGAGATGTGAATTTTGCAGGAAACCAGAGGATATTTTGTGTTAAATACAGTCCTGACCATTGCAAGCACGAGTGCCAAAAACATACAAAGTCCAAGGGCTGATGTATTGTTGATGACACTTCACGTTCTAGCCAAAGATTTTATTTTTTGCCTGTTGCCTTGCGGTATTTTCCCCAGTAACCATCCCCTAGCACTTTCAGCTCCCCATGTACCCCGCAATCTGCAAACCAGTGTGTCCAGAATTACACCTGGAAGCGCCTCCTCTTTCCATGCAAAGAATGCTCTTTCTTTCCCTAATGTTTAGAACATCTCCTTGTTTGCAGTTGGCCAATTTATCCGTATGAATTCTTCCTACATCTAAAAAAAGAGAAAACCTGCAATTATAGAGTCATCTACCAAAAGAAAATGCTGTGTGCATTCTTAATCCTATGTATAATACAAGAGGGATAGCCCCAAAAAGAGGCGCTGTAAGTTTTCCATAAACCACATGAGGAATGACTATAAAGATCTGCTGAGAAGTCCTCAGTCTCTCTAAACCTGTCTCACATTCCCTCATCCCAATTCCGACCAGGACTGTGCTGTTTGGAGTATAAGCTCAAAGCATTTCAGAGCAACTGAGTGCAAATTAAAAACTTTTTCTGGCACAGGTCCTCGTTCCTCCATGATTTCTCAGCAAACACTTATCACCAGTTTTTGTTTCTTTTGTTTTGTTGAAGAGAAACTAAAAAGCAGAGTCTGGACTTAAGAGGTTTCAAAGCTCGCTAACAGCTAAGGAGTTGTGACTTCTTATATCCCCTCTATCTTCCCTTGCAGACCAGAAAAATTTTCAACTTTAGAACACATTAGAATATCTTTTTTAGTTTTTCCTCCAATACTCAAGATTTTTGAGCCTAGAGGACTCCTATTTGCGTCTGAGCTGATTATTGGCTTATTACATCTACGTAACTGAGGCTACCATAAGCTTTTCGCAAAAAGTTTATAAGCTTGTAGCAAGTTTGACATAGGAACATACAACTCCATCCTAGTAGCTTCGAGAGAGATATAAGCCTGAATTTTCAGATATGTTCTTCTACTAACCATATTTTTCTTTTGGGAAGCTTTCAAGCAAAAGAACATAGGATTTGTCCAAGAAGAGCCTTTTCAGAATGAGATGCACTCATGTTTTTGAGCTCTTTTCTACTTTCTTCCACTTGTTCACACAGAACAAAACAGTCCCTTCAACACACAGACCATGAAGAGATGGGTCTGACCAGCCAACCCATCAACCAAGGCGGACTCCCGGGCCTCCACCAGTCACAAAGCAAACCTGAACCCTGTTTGTCTCACCGTGAGCAGGCTGGGGCTGATGGCAGCTCCTCCAACTCATTCTTGCCTCCATAAACCTCCAGTTCATCATTTAAAAACGCTTTGCCAAAAGACTGAATAAAATAACTCTTACCATCAGGCTGAACCAAACTCCTGACTGCTGCCAGAGACTGCCCAGTTCAGCCAGGTCTAAAAATAAACCCGATGTGGGAATCATAAGGTGGCCAGGAAGGATGCTACCCACAACATTCCTTATGTGCTGTTTGCTACAGAAACCATAACCACACATCTCTGAAGCTCAGGAAAAGCCTTTGATCTTTATCTACAGTGGGGAAAATTTCACTTCTGGAATTAGCCTTCGGATTGATCCAGTAAAAATAGTCCAGAGACCTTAAGGGCCTTTGTGGCAACTTAATGAAGCTTTTGATGAGTTTTTAAACTGGACTAGTGAGGCATTCCATTTTTTCTCATAATATGCAAAGCCTAAACATCATATATGCAAGGTCTGACGATTTTCTTTTAAGATTCATGCTAGGTCTTGGGGGCTTTGAGTTTTCAATTTGCATCTGCCAAACGCTCCACAGTAAAGTCCTTTCTCCTCCCTTCGCTATTGGGAGGCTCCAATGTCCAATGTGTACAGTAGATCTGGGACACCCTTGGAAGAGGTAGAAGACACAGCCTTACTGTCTTCAGATGCCTCCTGGACTAAAATAGGGGGGAACAGAGCGACAGCCCTAAAGCACAAAGGCTCTGCAGGAGGAAATGCAGGGAGCCTTGGAGCTCCTTACTATACCCAGTGCTCAAGTATTTGTGACAGTTCAAGTTACACATCTTGTGATTCTTGCAACATGGAGTTTGTTTCAACATTTCTCCCCCCCAAAGCCTTTCTTGTCCTTGGGATTAAGTGCATAGATAACATCCACAGTGTAGTGTCTGTTTTCAGTTGCTTGCAGCTTCCAAAAAATTCCCCCTAGGGGCTGAAATGTTCCAAGTTTGATCTGAGTCCAGGGTTGGCAATTTTTCTTTCCCCTTCCAACCAACTGACCAGCTTAGAAACATGCATTTGGTCACTCTTCAACAGTGGGAAAGTGAGAAAATAAATGTTTTGGAGGTTTGAGAATCTCCCTTTCATGAGGGACGAGGACAGCCCTAGGGAACGGAGGGGAAGGGGAAGCATGGGGGTGGTGGGGTGGGAAAAATAGAACAAGACACGAGTGCTCTACACAGCGGGTGAGAACAGCAAGGCCAATGTGGTTCTGGTCAAATAAACAGCTTCCCAGTACAATAAAACAACTCTAAGAAACTGGTCCTTGCAGCAAATCCCCACAAGAAAAAGCTCAGAAGGCGAATTTCAGAACTCGCACAGGCTGCAAGAGTGGCTCATCTACAGGGCGCTTGAGCAGCAAGCAGTCAAAGAGGCCTTTGTGCACATTTTCACATAAAATCGGGCATCTCTGATCTCTGTCATACTGTTACCAAAAAAGGAGGATGACTAAAAAGCTCAAACGCTACATCAGGAGGGCTAGTCAGCCCCCTCCGCCTCGAGTCTCCCAGGGTTATTTCTTTTCACAAGTCTTTTATTTCATGCCCATCATAGGTGGCTATTTTAAGGGGTTATAGAGAAGTGCTGAATGCTGATAAGGCAAATCCTGTATCCCTTAATCCACTGATAAATCACTTTGCCAGGCTTCAAGAGTGCCAGACAGATGGAGTACCCGAGGAAAGTACCCACAGGCTGGCTTCCCGCTTCAACCCCAGCTCATCTCTAATCCAGAAAGGTTTTTGTTCTGGTATTTTAATCACTGATTGACTGGGAACTTTCTTCCATGCTGGGTTAGGTAAAATATCCATATGTCAGAGGTACCAGGGAATTTGCAAGGCTGTAGATCATAGGAGTGGTGTGAGACAAGGTGCATCTCAAGGGAACCGGGGAAGGAATGTGAAGAGTCACAGGGTTAAAGCCACATTAAGACAGCTGTTATGTTAATGAGTGCTCTGCTTTTCCACTAGCTGTGGGTCATTGATTCAGAAAAACATGAACAACAACTTTTTCATTCTCTTGTATCTTTCCACTGAAGCTAAAGAAGCGTAAAAATATATATCCTAGGTCCTGATTGCCTTGCTAATAGATCTTACCTAGAAAGTTATCCTTGTAGTGCCTGTGCAAGGCTGATTCTCAGGCTTTGATTTGGTCTTTCCTCACCCAATGACCCTACACATGAAGCTGTTGTGTTAGCACTTCACTTAGTAAACACATTAAGAACAGATTTATGTCCCACTGAGCTTGCCCTCCAAGAAAAACTCATCCATACATTTGATTTTCTTTCATGGTCATAACACAACACTTAAAGGTCGGGTGTGACATCTGCAAAAACATCTGGCAGGTGAAACCACTGAGCAGGAAAGTCTGGGTCCATCAGGACAGGCGCCCAACAGCAGGGCCGTGCTGCAAAACGTGCACTTGCCTTCAGAGCTCAGGGTGACACTTGGGCTTACTGGTCCCAGTTTGCAGCATAATTTACTCCTCCAGCCCTTTAACTTGTTTCAGACTATGCAGATGTAGCCAAAGTTGTGAAGATCTAATAATCTGGGGGTTTTATTGTTCTGAATTAAACTGATAAAGATATTATGAAATCTAAATCTAGTCAACTTCCTAGGTTAAACTAGAAGTAAACTGTGGATACCGTACCAGGTATCCTGTTATCTTACATGGTTCTATAGACATGGCTCTTTTTAAATGTTTCTGTCCCCTATTAATGCCTAAGACCCAAACAGCAACAGATGAAAACAGTTAAACAGCTATAAACTGGTAGTTTAACTGATTATGTGCACAGTGTTGTCAAATGCACAAAATAAACCAGCCGGGAGAGGACCTTTTTCTCTGAACTCACAGTATTGTATTTATAGCAGGTATGGAGCAACTACCAAGGACAACACAAAAGTGCTTTCAAAGCAGCTGTTGTTTCAAAGAGTAGGAACCCCCTGGCCCGTGGGCAGCTGTAGGCACCTCTGAGGTCGCACCTCGTAGCTCCCTGTTCTCCTGCAGCCCGGAGCACGAGGCCGGGCGCAGCCGGGCACGCACCTGCACGCGCGCCTCCGTGAGCTTGGCCCTCTGCGCCAGCTCCTCCCGCGTGTAGATGTCCGGGTAGTGCGTCCGCTCGAAGGCCCGCTCCAGCTCCTCCAGCTGCTCCGCCGTGAACGTGGTCCGGCTGCGGCGCTGCTTGCGCTTCAGCGGCAGGTCCGGCTCCGAGTCGATGTCCGAGCCTTCCTCCGACTGCGGCGCTGAGGCTGCAGGGAGGAAAACGACAGCGAGAGAGTTAACTTTAGCTCACAATTTAAAATAAAATAAAATAAAGTGACGTGACCAACTGGTAATATTCCCCTCCCCTGAACTGAGCTGGTAAATATCAAAGAAAAAAAGAAGCGAGGAATAATTCAGAGTTAAATGTTACACAATGTGAATTTCCTCAATGAAAAAGGTTCATTTATAAATTCAGCGCTTTTGTGAGACCCAAGAATATTTAAGGACCACCAGAAGTCTTTCTGAACATACCAACTATTCAGGTTTCAGGGGGAGGCTCTTTTCTTCAATTCGCCTTGCAACTGTTTGCAAACATTTGGAGACGCTTGAGCAGCACCCGCTTGGTGCCAAACAATCACACAAGTAGACCAGCCCATGCCCTTCCCGTCAACTCGCGAGCAAATACTCTATATATCTGCGTGACAAACATTTGCATGTCATAAATTGCAAATTCCCATCCCATAGATGCACATGCACAAGACCTTTCCTCTTTAGGTATATCACTAAAACCTCATTGCTGAAAAGATTATGGAAGTGATTACAAAGGAATGGGAGAATTAGTAAGAAATTCATTCTCATACATAATCAAACACTTCCTGTCCTGTGCATTGTTTGTCCTGCTTTGTGAACAGTATCTGTGGTCACATTAGCTTATCTCTGTACACTTAAACTTTTCTGCTCTTTTGCATTTTACCAACTGGCCGTAGGCCCACCTAGCGTAATCCTAGGACAGTCCAGACATGTGCTAAAACTCACAAAGATCTGAGATGTGTGTTGCACAGAGAAGCCCGGCAAGAAAAGCTAAGAGCTGTTGCACATTTGACACAATTCTTCCAGTTACACAAGCGAGTGGATTCCAGCAGCTGCGGCCCCAAGAACTGAAATACAGAGGTGGCATCACTCCCTTCTCCAGAGATTTCAATCCTCATCCCTCTTTTCCCGGGAAGGCTCCTACCATAGACGGCAGCCGCTCATGCTGGACCTCCAGGGTCCCCAAGGCGCGAGCGGGATGGGGATGCCTGGATGCAGAGCAGGGACGCGCATCCCGACCGCTGCCCTCCTATCCGTGCGCGCAAGGGGAGCCACCTAAAGAGGGCAGGCGCTCGCCAGGCATCCCGCGGCGGCCGCTCCGCCAACTCCGAGCCCACGGCTCCTACAGACACCGACTCCAAACAGCCTTCCCAACACAAACCGTCCCAACGTGGCTGACAACAAAGCTGGAGAGAAATTGCTGTTTCTCCAGCTAAACCCCCACGCACTTTGCTCGCTTACAGCTGCTTTACATTTTTCAATTTCACTCAAGCTGTTTGAGCTAATAAATGCACCTAATCTATTTAGTTGGTCTTACAGCATGATAAGGGCAAATGGCTTTTTCACACACCTCAGTTGAAGAGTTTATAAATTTCTGGACACAAAAGAAGAACAATTCCTGCCAGCCCAGAGGCTCTTCTATGAGAGCTATCTGCATTGTCCAGGCACCAGCAGCACTTCGGATCCAGGATGCACGGAATATCAGGAAAAACCCCCGCAGAGCTCAACATCAGCACTCTGCAAAAAACACTCGCTCATGGGACCTCTCACTTGTGTGGCTGCTTTGCCCATGCACGACCAGAAGGATGGAGCCCTCCCAGTCCTGGAGAACATTATCCCAAAACAAAGAGCCGCCCAGCCTCTCCGGCCTGAAGGCTCCAATCCGGTCCTACCCGACGTCTGCCGTCTGCAGCAGGCATGGGCTTCACTCGGCTTTGCCCATTTCTCCCTTTATTTTTTATTAAAAAAAATAAAAAATAAAGAGGCTTGAGGGAACTGAAGTAGAGCTGGAGGCAGGAAGGTGCTGGGGGAATTGTATCCCAAGGAAAATGCCTGAGGACACACACGGACACACCGGCCCAATACAGGGGAGCACACGTGTAACACCCACACGCACCCCCACCAAATGCCATGGGAGGCTGCGTGGCGCCAAGAGCTCCGTGCTGCTCAATTTGTGACCTGGACACCCTCCTCTGCAACCTGTGCGCACGCAGGGATGGGACAGCACAACCCAATCCCTGGCTTAATCCGCTTTCATTGCAGCTTTAGATTTCATTAAGCAGTATATAAAAAGACATAAAGACAAAACAGTCACAAAAAGACTGAACAAAGTAGCTGAAAGTCCAGGACAGTATGTCTAATACAAATACAAACATTTAGCAATAAAGCAATAAAACTAAAGTAGGGAGAAAAGGCACATGCAATTAAACGGCTTTTATAAACACCTGATTGCATCAGTCTTGCCGTTCTCCAGGCTGGGCTACTGGCTGCAGATTTACTGACAATATTGAGTTCCTTTATCTTATCCACAATATTAAAATCAGACCAATGTAACCTCAAACGCTAGCAGCCTGTCTGCTCAACAGTCCGTAATTTTTGCTTCTTAGGTAATCTTTTTAAGGATTATTATTTTCATGGAAGTTTTTGTGCTTACTTTTCCTATTAAAAACTCTTTTTTTTAAATATGAGGAGCCTATTAGAGTATTGCCTAGCACACAAACCGAACGCTCCTCTGCCTTGAAGAGGCAGTATTTGTGTTACATTTGCTCATAGAGCCGCTCTGCTCCCCGTTCCGTTCAGCAGCATCCACCCATCTCCAGAGCATCCCCATCTTTCCCCGGATACTGCTGAACATCAGAGAAGAGGGTCAGGTTTTGGCTGGGGCAGCTCCTCCCACCTCCACAGTGCATCCAAACTGTCCAAGCTTCCTCAATGCCCAGATCAACGCGGGGAAGAGGCCACAGGCTCGAGCAGCAGCTGAGCCGGGAGGTTTAATTGAAGGCGGCATTTGGAGAATTAGAGAGTAATTATTTGTCTCTTAACCTTGCTGACCTGTTTGGTGGCCTGAGGAAACACTGTCCGAACTACCACTATCACAGGCAAAAAACCCTGAGCTCAGTTTCAGAGGCATTGAGTGGCCTGGAATCCCACAACTTTCTAAACACCGGGAAGAGACACGTGGAGCAGAGCAGCTCGCCCGGGGTCCACGTGTGCACAGTGCTCGCTCTCAGCAAGGTGCTTCGTCTGAAGAATAGCAAAAACACAACCACCAAGGGAGCAGCACAAGGCGCTTCACCAACCCAGGAGGAGAGGGTTCTTCTGCAGAGGACAAACTTTGCAGGCAGCCATTCAGGCGCTGTGAAATCACCCCCTTAGGGATGTAGGAATATTAAGGTGGGCTTCTCTTCTGCCCATAGCAGCCCGGGCTCTGCCCTCCCTCGCTGTATTTTGCCTGCCCAGGGATGTCTCTCAAACAAGACGGGACCAGCAAAGAACGGCCCCGCACTGCAGCCTCCGCTGCCGGGCGAGTGGGTGCTCGCCCTTGCCACATCCCTGTAGCTCCTTGCGCGGGATTAGCCCGCAGGATCCCTCCTGGGGCCGTGGCAAGCAGGGGGCTGCGGGGCGGGCGCCCGGCTCCGCGTTGGCTCGTCGGCCCCCGCGCGCCGCCCTGCCTTTGTGCGCGGGGGATTTCTGCCGGCGGCTTTTGTCGGGCCCTCAGAAACGGCCTGCGGCGGGGGCCCATTCGCCCGATTTCCACGCTCCATCTGTGGCGTCCATCAGCGGGGCCGCGGCTGGGGCCCGGGCCGCATTGAGGGCGGCGACACCTGCCCGGCGCCCGCGGGCCGCACAAAGGCGCCCGCGGGGACGGACGCCGCCGGGACGGGCGGGCGGGGAGGGAGGGGGCGGCCCGGCGCGCGGCGGGGGGCACCCGGGCTCCCCCCGCGCCCTGCCGGAAAGGGAGCCCGGCGGCTGCGGGAACGGCGCGGACAAAGGGCGGAAAGGAGGGAAAACGGGGAAAATCGCGATGGGAACCGGCCCCTACGCTCATGCCGGGCGTTTTCCACATCAGTCTCCGGAGGGGGTTTACTGGGAGTAATGGGGAGTCAAGTGATGCTGACCCTCCCGGCGCTGGTCCTGGGGCGGCTCTGAGTAGCTGGCTGACTAGAAGAGCCTCCTTTTTGCCCCAAAACAGCGCCTGCAGGAAAACCAGCCAGCACTTTAATCCCCAGCCGAGGTCCCCGCGCGGCCGGCCAGGGCCGGCACACAGCGAGGGGCCGTTGGAGAGCAAACCGGGCCTGCCAGGCCGGCGCTAATCACAGCGGCGCAAATAAACGCTGACACGCAACAACTCCCCGAGAGCCGCCCCGCGGCGGGCGCCACGCGCTGCTTGTGAGCGGGGAGCAGCGCGCGGCGCTCGCGTCACCGCGCAGCCACCGGCGAGGCGTGTAAGACCCGCAGCTGAGCTCCAAGTTTACCTAAGGCACGTGCCAAAGCTTAGAAAAGCACCCCAAAATTGAGGGCTCTGACCATGGCGCTTTTGGCAGGCGGACCAGGCTTCTGAGCTGCCGTTTCATCTGGTTCACTCTTTCTGTGCTTCATCATGGATATTTTCAACCAGTGAAGAGGAGTGGGGAGCTGGGGGCACCCCAAATATCACCCACCAGGTCCCTGCCCCAAAGCTGCATCCACATTTTCGCAGCCCGGCGCCTCTGTTTCCACTGCAGGAAAAGGAGACAACAGTTTTCCAAGAGGGCAAAAAGCAACAAAGTCCCAAAAGATTTATTGTTGGGGTTAACATTAAACACGCTCATGCAAGCTCCTATTTCCCTATAGAAAATAAAAAAGGGAAAGCCTAGGATCAGAAAGTATATGATCAACAACACTGCATCTTCCTAAAAGGCAAGGGAATACCTAGCACATCGTGAAATACAATTACTAGCAAAGTTTCTTTTAACCCTTTTTACAGTCATCTTCACTGTAATACATTTAAAAAAACCACAGAAACGAACTCAAAAAGCAACCCTCTGTTCTAGACATGAATATCGCTCATCTAACAAGGATTAAGTCACACTTCAATTACCCCTTTGAAAACGGCTGCTATTTGCAAAGGGCATACTTACAAAAACATTGTAAATGGCTTTTTTTAAACTCCACAGGCACTTCACAAAAGTCTTCAGTAAGAGAATGAGAGAAATGGGAAGAAAATATGTTGCTGTTTAAGTAAACCGATTGATAAAAGTAATTATTCGGTTAAGGGAATTCAAAAAGAGCAGCCCTGTCTCCCGCGTGGAAAGTCAGCACAGAGGGAAGATGCAGCCAGAATAGCGATAAAAGGGATATTTTGGAGGGGGGTGCAAGGCATTTTTATTTTACTTGGACTGATTCACTTTGAGAAACGCGCTTTGTACAGCAAAGTGCAGAGGAAAACGGTAGCGGCAGTAAAAGGAAACGGCCAACAGTGACTTTTATTTACAATTACCAAGAGACAGGCTATTATTGACCATATGTGCCACAATCGCCCTCCTTATCATGGGTTGGCCATCGTGTCCATTGGGAGCTGTTAATGAACTGGGTAATTGAGCTGCTGACATGTGTTACCAAAACAAAACAATAGGAAGAAGAGACAAATGAACATTTTATTTGCCAATCAGAGTAGGTTCCGCTTTTCAGAGAGCTCTGCCTAAGTAAGTGGCTGAATACATAAAACAGTGCATTGAAGGCAAGCAGATGCATGCACAATAATGGTTAACTGACAGCCTATGGCCCATCTGTGCTTAACATTTTGTTAAAGAAATTACTTGACTTGCTAAAGAGACAAATCATACAGCTGCCCCAAGTGCTGCATTATAAGAGATAAATCATTAGCTAAACTGTTTCATGCTTAAAATGACACTGCATATTAACAGTTATGCAGGGACATTTTGTCAGCACAGCTTGACACAGTTATAACTTACAAAAATGTGACAGCTCAGAGCTATTCAACGATTTCAGCTCAGCAGAGAATGACAACACTGTGAAAACAATTTCACCGCACAAACAATAGACAATTCATAGTCTCTTCTTTTAAAATTATATTTAATTTTTCTCTGGAATGATGAAATAATATGGAAAGACAAAAAAAACCAGCCAGCATCTAACTCTTCTGCGCCATTAATCTGCTAGCGTGTACTTCATTCAAAACCACAGAGCATCAAAAAGGAACACATTCCAGTTTAAATATCAAAGAGTGCATCGCCAGCACTAAGAATAAATGGCTAATTCTCAGCTGAGCATGAAAGGATGAAGAGTCTCCAGAGTGAAAAGAAGGGAAGAGGAAACGGCAAACGCAACTAGTACAAAAATCTCTTCTTATTCCACTACCTTCTCTTCCAAAGAGAGATTTGCTTTGTTGAAATAAGCAGTGTTAAAGTACTTAGCAATTCTGCACTTGAGCCTGATCCTGCACTTAAGTTTCACTGCTGTAAATTTGCACAGAAGATCATTACTCTTTTATAATGCAAGCTAAAAAAAGGCAAATGCATTGAGGATCTGTGGCTACAGGTAGCACACGCTGGTGCCAACAAAAGGTAAAGTAAATGTTCACTCTTTTCCCCCAAAATCATAACTTTTCAAATCTTCCTGAAAGGAGATAGCACAAGCCTTGGTTTTTAAGTATTGCAACATCTTGATTTCTCACTAAATAAATTCCAAGGAAAATTTCCAGACTTAACATAAAAGAATGATTTTGCCTCCTATATTAGAAAAAAAAAAGTGTACATAAAATATTCAAGTCCTAAAAGAGGCTTGTTCTCTAGCATCTTTGAGGGCTGATATTTGAAATGGTACTTTGATACAAATCATAGATTTAAGAATAAAGCTAAACCGTTCTTGAACAATGTCCAGAACATATTAAGGAATAACTGGCAACATGGCTTAAAGACAGTATCAGCTGATGAAATAAGAGACTGGTAGCCAATTAAGACAGAAATATTGAGTATTGGGAGATGAAATTTTTTTCACCTAATTAATTAAATGAAGCAAACAAGGGAGTCTCTGGATAAGTAAGGGAACTGTACTAGCAAGTTCAAGCATTGCAAATAATTGAGCTGTCAGAGCAATCACATACCATATAGGCAATACGAAGGCTTTGAGGAAAAACAAACCAACAAAACTATAAATTCTTCTTGGTTCAATGACTTTTGGTTTTGCAATAAGAGAATACACAAGTCATACAAGCTGATCAGATTTACCAAACATTTTAAGATGGGAGAAGCTTACAAGAATCTTCAAAAACAGCTCGGGGTTACTTCACTGGATTTGGACCAGCTTGCAGCATGGCCAAAACTTTTTTTTTTTTTTTTAAGAGAAAAATAAACAGTACCGTTAAGATAAAACAATTTGAGAATGTTTAACTACATTTTTTTTTTAATTTTTTGACTAGCTCTAGGATCTGTTTTAATACTATCATTGATTCCAAAAAGCATGGACAAAGCCACGTAGTTCTACATAGTTTCATCTCTGTGACAACATTATAGGGTAACGTTATATATTTTGTCCTCACATGCATCCATGGGAAATGAAGATTATGATTTCTTTCTAAACTCGCTGCTGAAGCTAAACTGCCCCTCAAGCCTCTTTACACACCGTAGAGCAAAACTGAATGACACAATTGTATCCATCACTTCTGTAATTTGGAATGGTCACCAGGTTCCTATACTTTTTATTATTATTATTTAAAACAGAAAAAATTATTAATGAATACTCATTTTGCTCAACAAATCATTCTATCTTGCCAAACAGATGGCCGTGTTTTTGTGGAAGAAAACCAGAAGTGCCACTGATTTTCATTTTAAAGTCTTTGGCTTAATCAATAGCTTCTCTTCCAGCCAAACCTGTTAGTTACTCCAGGCCGCTCTCCCTACGGCTACACGAGT
Organism: Nothoprocta pentlandii; assembly: GCA_013398315.1. Lineage (NCBI taxonomy): Eukaryota > Metazoa > Chordata > Aves > Tinamiformes > Tinamidae > Nothoprocta > Nothoprocta pentlandii. Next base: position 3,628,105 of record VZSG01000014.1, on the reverse strand, counting down.
GCTGGAAGCGACATCCTGCGGAGCACGGAGGATGCAGAAAGGATGAAAACCTGTAAGAACGACGATTGCTGCTGAATCCTCAACACTAATCCAAAATTATTTGGCTAAACCCATTCACACTTGAACCTTCCTTGAAACCTCACCTAATGCAAGGGTTCTTTGAGCACAACTTGCGGTAACTTTCGCATGATCACACCAACTTAACACGTTAAATTTCGCCTTTAATCCATCAATTATAGCACACTCCATTATGGTGCTTTATATTTTGTAACTGTAAAAAAAGCTATTATTTTAAGCCTTTCTCAAAACAATTTGCCTGAAACAGCTCTGCAAGTGTACGACAAAAGTAGGCAGATGATTCAGCAAAGGAGGCTGCCCCTGTTCTTGGCCTGGGGAAGCTGCTCTCCTCTCCAGTCCAGCTGGCACAGGGCAGCCCTGCCGGCCAGGCCACCCCCCAGCACTGGAGCACAGCTTTTTTCAACTGGACATTTAAACTACAACGTTTAAGCTGTTGCCAAATGTGCAATTTGTTTCCCACCCGTCTCTAGCTTCAACAGGCTTTAAATTAAGCCTTTAGGCTCCTGTGCGGCCCTCGAGCATCCACCAGGTTCAGGGATTTCCTTGCACAGAGAGGAGGCACAAGGTGGATGGCCTTTAGTTCAGGCCCTTATTTCCAGGGGGGAAGCCAGCCAAGCAGCCTGGACTATTTTTGGACCATGAAAAGGGGCTTGTTGTTAGATGATCACCCACACTGAAGATCACTGAACATCAATGGTTTCATTAAAGCCAATGAGCCCATCCTCCGGGAGAAAAGAAAAAAGGGCAAGTCCTTTAAGATAACAGTGAAAGCGAACAGCTCTGCAACGTTTAACTGGCTCAAAACACCAAAAAGCAAAAATAAGAACCCAGAGAAGTTTCTTAGCTGCACATTTGGATCTCTGTAAAATCAGCACCACTGAACTGCGAGGCTCTCGAGGGAGTTGACAGCATCTGTGTAAAGGTCCTTGTTGCTTCTCAGAGGTTCACAGCATTGCATTTGGGGAGAAACATGAAAAAGTTGGCATCAAATGAGGTGTCTGATCCATAGCAAGAGCTCTATGGCAAAACACGGTGAGGGAGGTTTCTCAGGGGAAATAATAGAAGCAGTTCTGGGTGTTTCTAATTTCTGTCGAAAACAAATCCTCCACATTCAAAAGCAGCAGCATTTCTTGAACAGTGACTGTAACAAGTCCTACGGTAGGAGCTCGAGCGTGACTGCCCTACAGCCCTATTGAGTCCCCAAAGTCCATCCAGAAGCAGAAAATCCAGTTCCAGGGTGACTGGAAGTGCAGCCACCTAAGAGCACACCAAAACTACTGCTTCCATTGGGATCCAGTGTCCAGCTGTGCTCTACAGCCCCATCACACCTGCAACCAGCTGTGCTTGCACCATCAGGTCCTTCACACAGGAGCATCAGGAGCACCTACCACGCTGAACCCCAGCCATAAGCAGGGCTCCTGCCTACTACACTAACACAAATAACAGCCAAGAAGCCTGGAAACCTTGCTTATGTCTTTGGTGACAACCACTGCCATGACAGGGTTGAAACACCCTGTTAGACTTTCCAAATCACAGTCTAAGATCACTTACCAAACTGCTTCTAAACCAACTTTGACCCAGACTCTGCTCTGGTCAACATTCATTTAATTCTAATATATATCGTCATGTATAAGTGGATTAACCAATATGTGGCATGGATAACTCCACAGTGAATGCCCAGATTGTGATCTTCAAAGCTGAGCCCTTCATCTGCCATTAAAATTAATAACAGTCATGGGGTTCTGTTAGGGTAACAGAATTTATATTGCTAAAATCCTCACATTGCCCCAAGTCTCCCACTCACAGAATACACACACACACACAAAAACACAAAGTGTAAAGCATTCAGATTCATTTTGCAATTAAACTACTCAGGGTGGAGAGAGACCGAAAAAAAAAAAAAACAGATTGCAAAGGTGGCTCAATCAAAACAGAATTATCTCTAGTTTCAATGTTCTCTCCATCTTGCTTTTTCAATCCTTCGTTGCTCAGAAAGTTCCCTATATTTTTTTAAGGCACAAAGATGGTTTAAGCACCATTTGTATTTTTGATCAAGTATTTGCAATTTACTGAAAACACACACACAAAAAAAAAACAAAAACTCAGAGCCTGTGCAAGAAAGTCTAGAGCATCTCTGAGACAGCTTGCACTGAGCAGAACATCATTGCTTGTCGCAGAACAGAACACATTTAACAAAAAATGACAAAAACAAGAATCTTTTCCTTCAGTGACATTATATAGAAGATATTCATTGAATATTCATTACAACCTGGAACTATCAAGGTTCATCAAAAGGTTTGTGATCTTTCTAAGCAAGCCTGGACTTTGTTTTGAACAAAAAAAATGGGTCTATTTATGGTTTTGCATCAAAGTCATGTGAAGTGTGTGGTTTTACATGGCTTCAATTAGAGAGCAGCCTGAGGCAGAAGTTCAGATCCTGATCTGGATCCAGACCCACCCAAAGCTGAGGGACATTTAGGCTAAGACACTAGATTAGCATCCATCCCCAAGTCCAGCACAAAAGCCGGGTGTGACCCACTGGACTTTGTTAAACTCCAGATTTCGGCAGGTTTTCTGACCTGGCGTTGCAGTAGCAAGGTCCTTGGGAGCTCTAACGGGAGCTGAGACCTGCAAGACGCTGCTTGAACCTTGCAAACCAAACCCACAGCATCTTCCTGGCTCTCGCAATTAAGCTTTAAACCATAAGGAAAAAAAGAAGCCCAAAATTAACAGCTGTATTGACAGTTTTATAGAGCCCTCAAGGCTCTGCATGCATGCAAAGATGACAGTGGGACATTTTAAAATTAAAGGGAATTAGCAATCAAGTTTCTAAGGAGGATTCACTTAGTAAAGGGCAGAATTCAAAACAATTTCGAAAGTAATCCTTTGGCTATAAATCATTCTCTCTGCAGTGGAAAACTGGAGCACTCTCGTTCTGATGCTTGTCTTAATTGGCATTCAGTTGTTTTTCTCCTTTAAAGCAGTTGTTTATTACATTAGTGGGCATCAGGCTGCAAAAGTTAACGTTGCCATTGGCTTCTCTGGGAGCAAGATGAACGCTTCATTTTCTCCTGATAATCCCAAAGCCTCAGTCTGCTACTTTTAGCACTAAAACCAAGGGAGAAATGCTTCTAGAAGTCCATTTGATCCTGCTGAGCCCCTGAAGGAAACATTCCCATTCTCCTGTCTCCTCTCCATCCCTTTTTCTGTCCTCCACCAAAGAGAAGCAGCTTTCACCCCAGTTTGGCCTTCGGGACCTTGCAATTGGCCACACGCAGTGGGATCTCAGTGGCTGCTCCTGGGACAGCAGAGCTCAGCCTAAACCCAACACATTGTGTTTTACAAAGCTCGACTCACTGCATCTTAGTACAGGTATCCTCACAAACAAGATTAAAGCCAATCCTGCAAAGCCTTTTGAGCGTTTATATGAAACTCAATGGAGCTGCCATTAAACGTGAACAGTTGCAGCCTCCTAGGAATCCACTCCCTTTCACATGATTTCCTGCAGTAACAGGCACTTCACGGCAAGGTCTTTGCACCTCGTTAGGGACAGAGGCTTCCAAGTCAGTATCCACAGAGCTGCGGCAGATTATCCCAGGAAAGGTTCGCCTCGGAGCATGTTTCTAATCCACATCATTTCATGCTTCAGCCCATCGCTGCGGCTGGGCGAGGAAGGGAACCTTTCCCATCACAAGGCTCATCCCGAGCTTCCTCCCCCACGCCAGCCTGTGCTAGGAGAAAAGCGGAACCCCGTTCGAACTATTCATGGGCAGGGAAGAAGGACAAGTGGACGTGGCACTCACTAAAGACATGGTAGGAGCCTTCATATGGCACCACCTGCGCCCTGGAGACTCCATGAGATCCACTTGGGACACTGTCCATCCTGGAGCAGCTCTTCTGTGTCTGCTTTTAGACACCAAGTGAATCTTTCTGAGAACAAAGACAAGACCAGCACCCATCTGCCCCCCAAAATCCCATTCTCTAACCCTGAGAGCTGTTTCTTCTCCCCACCCTTTTTTGGTGGATTTTCTTCATTTAATTACAGCCATGAACCCAGATGGCAAAAAGTACCAAACCTCTGGATTAAAAAGCTAGATCTGTGCTGGTACAACTAGACTGCAAAGCAACAAGCACATTACCCTTTAAACGAGCGTGCTGAGGCTCCCCATTACGGTAACAGACGTCTCTGCAGTTAAGGACTTGCCAGTGCATAGTTACACGCTAAATGCACAGTTCAGGGCTACAATAAGTATCTAATTAAAAAAAAAAGTTCTAGCAGGTAATCACTTCGCCGTCACTTCCAGTCATGTCGGCTCTCAGAAATATCCAATTATCTTTGCACATTATATTTTAATCACCGTTCAATGCAGACATAATCGGCTTTAGTGAGCAGACATATTTATTATTCCTGCAGTTATGCTCTTCTCTTCCCTCCTCCCAGAGCCCAACCACAAGTTGTGCCCTTCAAACCAAAACGACATGGGAATCACAGTATTTTGAACAGCCTCACTGCAGGTCCTATTTTGTTCTCGTCACCAGGGAGCAGCTGAGCTGCGGTCGAACAAGCGAGCGTTGGGAAGCAGAGCAGCCCGCACGGATCCGCTGCGGCGCACGGAGCGCTGCTGGCTCCGTCTGCTGGGGATCCCGCGGCCCCGGAGCAGGGAGGAGCAGGAACAGCGCCCAGGAGGAGTCGCACGGAAAGGTTTACAATATCCCTGCAGCAAAGGGGCTCGTGTTGGCAGCAGCATCTCCTCCAAAAGCAAGACACATCTGTTCCCTAGAGCATCAGCTCTCATGCCCGAGGACAAAGTGCGAGGATAGTGCCAAAAATACATACAAAACTATACGTCAGCTTTCTGTTTAGCAAGGAAAAAAAAATAAAAGGAAAAAGGAAAATCTAATTTCAGCAACCTGCTCCGTTAAGGATGCCAGGCCATGCGCTTTCCCGGCTGCTGTTCTCCCCCAGCACCTCGCGCACGACAGCGGCCGCCGCGCACGCGGAGCGGGTCCCCCTCCCGACCACGCTGACCCAAAGATAAACTTTGACCCGATGTTTGCTAATAACACTTCTTCTTAAGATGCCTTGTTTCTTTTATGAACTACCGCTTGACTCCCGGATCCAGAGGCTGACACCCATTAATATACATCTCTGGGTGCCCTTTGACTTGGCCATCAAGACCCTTTGACCCCACACTTGATTCCTAAACCCTGCCAATTGTTTGAAAATTGCAAAAGAAATACTTATTTTCTAGTGAGAATTAGTTTTGGCCATGTTTTATTAAGTATTTCTCTTATCTTTTTTAACTTACTTCATTTAAATGGAGTTTAACAGATGTTTAGTTCATGTAGTGGCTTTCCTGACTGCGAAAAACCCTAGTGATACTCAGAGTTTGATCCTTTGTTTTCAGGCTTTGCAAAATTCCCAATAGTAACTCAAGTGTCTCCATGCCTTAAAACAAATGCAGCCTATGAACAAAAACATTTTCTAAAATGCCTGCCTTCTGCACCCCCTTCCAGACTTATCCGTGTATTTATGCAGTTTCAGAGTTTCTCAGATGCTCTCACACTGCACTGCAGATGCGAACCTGCAGCCACGAAACAGTGGCAGGACTTCCATCCACCGCCCTGTCAGGGAGACCCAGCCCCTTGGGGCCAGTTTCTTGCCAACACCTGAAAGTTTTAGGCTGACTTCCTGTAAAAAGACTTTTTTTTTTTTTTTTAACTCTTTCTAAGGAAATATGTATATAAAGAAAAATATAACATATATTTTAACGTATAAATATGTAAATCATAGCGTACAGGGAGGGCAGGATGCAGAGGCTCCCCCCTCAACCTGCCCTGCCTGTGTCGCCCACTTCCCGACACATTCCAGGATGAAAGTTTCTAATTCCCAGCATCCCATTACGCCGCGGCAGGACGGGCAGCACCTCTGCCTGGTTTACATCGGGCTGGGAGAGCGCCCAGCGGCGCAAACGCTCCCCAGCGCTCGGATGCTGCATCGAGTGCGCGCGGAAACAAAAGGGCTCCGGGCTCAGGACAGTGCAACTGAGCGGGTTTGGCAAAGTAAAGCACCCAGCCTGTGTTTTCCTTTGTAATATCCAGCAGAGCCTCAGCAATTGCCGTGCCGCGTCCTCAGAGCTGCTCTGGTTCTTCTTTTTGCTAAGCACAGATATTTCCCACAAGCTCCAAGTAAAGCCTTTCTCCAAAACAAACAGAACACAACGAAACGCAGGGATATAGGGAAATATGAGAAGCTGGGATACGTCAGGCAGCTGGACCCACAAGGGAAGGGAGAAGCCAGAAGCACTCAGACTCAGCCTGATGCTGCAGTGGGTGAGAGGCTCCACTTGGAGGGCACTGGAGAAACATTCAGTGCTCCTCAGCATCTTCCTGTGTCCCGAGGAGAGACATTCTGGTGGGAAAGCAGCATCCCAAGGCTGGCACGAGCAGCACATGGCTGTCACATCCTCCACAGACACCTGCAGCACAGAGCACCCCTTACTGTCCTGCGGGATTCCCATAGACCTAGACCATGGCCAGAGACAACTACAAAAGCATCAGAGCTTGGTTTTGTTTCGTCTAGATCCAAAGTCCAAGGAAGACGTGAAGGAAGGTCCATGAAGCTACAAACTGCGTATGAAATAAGCCCTCGGGGACCTGCTCCAGCCTCCCCTTCTCAGGCAAACAGAGCTGCTACCAGGGACTCTTCTACTTGCAGCCAAAGTTAAGATTGTATTTGGAAGCAGACTGAAATCAGAGAGACGTAACCAACCAAGAGCAGCCAGCAAATGCCACGGCAGAAGAGCTCCTTGGCCATGCCCCTTGTCCCATGTCCAGCTGGAGCTGGGAAGCAGCATTGCCTGAGGATTTTTGCCCTTTCTAGAAATCCTGTTTGCAGCGCAAAGGGTTGTGCAACAGCTCCTCATCAGCCTCGGTACATCCAGAGGATCCTTACAAGGCCTCATCCTGCTCAAGCTTCGATATTAATGCAGTTCTCTAAGGAGCCTGGTCCAAGCCCTTCCAAAACCAAATGCAGTTAATGGATTTGACTTCAATGGTTTAGAGATAAAACCCTGCAGAGAGCAGGAGGAAAGCGCACAGAATAAGAGAGCGGTCATTGGTGCTCTACAGTTATTCCAGCTGGAATTCTTAGACAGTGAAGTGTTCGTATAACGCTATTTTTTTCTATTAATACGTATTGAGCTTTGAAGCTACGCTATGCCTGACGTATATAGGAATTCCTCCTCCTTTCTTCTTTCTAAAAGAAAATTCAGTGGCCTCTATTAAAGAGAAGTTGACATTTTTGTGTGTGATGGCAGAATCCTTCATACAAGCACAAACATACTGAATACTCTTTTAGCTTTCTTTTAGCTTATTTGCTAGACTGAAGTTCAAAGGAGGGTGCAATGCAGCCGGGGGGGGGCAGGGAAGAAAAAAAAAAGTCCCTCTGGTTAAAATTTTGCATGCAAGATCTCAACAAAAGTGATTTGTAATCGACTGTGCCAATGCTTTTGTTTTCTCAACAACAGCGACAAAAAATGATTTTTTTCCTTCTCCCCCACAGTAAACCATTCCCAGCTGTTGATGGAGTATTTATTTTAACATGCGTTAAGTCATATTGTATATTGTCCATTTCATGTGTGCAGAGCTTTTTGAGGCAAAATTCTTTTCCATTTTATACCAACAAATCCCCAAGTATGGCCCAATCTTGTAACAGGGTTTAATGCTCATTAATGCAAGCGGGATTCCAGGCAAGCAGGACGGTGCTGGAGCCCAATGTTAATTTTACACAAAGACAATTGCAGCATCAGGCCCAAACTCCAACACAAATTCCCCCCTCAGATTTTGTCCCACAAAAGCAACAGTCGGTCTTTCCACCAAATCCCATTATTTGTTGTAAAAAAACAATACAAGGAGTTAAATGCTGTAAGATCGTGTGCGTTTCAGGGCACACTTCTTTCCATATGCCTGCTATTACACAGCTCTCTGCATCAGCTGGATCAGGACAAGAGCACTTCTCTCGCATTACTGAAACAAGGAAATAATAATGAATTTGTAATGACGACAACTTTAGGCAACTGTGAAGATAAGCTCAGGAATTTTTCTTTAAGCCAGAATCCTAAAATATGCCTGTTTATGGGCACATTCATCTGTTCAAACAGAATCATGCCCTTGTTTTGTATGGATAAATCCAGAGCAGTGGAAAATTAAGCCCCACGGAGCTAAATTAACCAACAATGCAAAGACAACTGTGAAGAAAGGCTGAAACCCTGTCCTTAATTTACCCTGTTGGGGCCAAACAACGCCGGAATCTCCCTCTACGTTGCACGGGGCTGAGCGCCGTGCGCGGCTCTCCCCGCTTTGGGAGCGTGGTTTTTCCAGGGCAGGCCACGCATGCCGGCGCTTGCAGCGTGTCCAACCCCTGCAGCGGATTTTCAGCCCGCTAAGACCCACATTCTGCATCCCAGGTTAATCGAGAAGGGCTTTTTGTTGGTTTTCTACTAGCAGCTTGCCTACAATCCTCCAGTCCTCCCACTCTTTATGTATATATGTTGAATAATTATGAAGCCGCGAGTATTTATCACCTTTTCTGAGCAGTAAGCAGAAAGAAATACAATACTATTACTTCCAGCTAGTGGCTTTCCCAAGATAATTAGATAACACAGTGGACTGAAGCCTTGGTTAGCCCAATGCTGTTCAAGTTAAGTGATTGACATGCCTCTGTCTGGCTGCTCTATTAACTGTTTCATTTTGTTGCTATTTGCAGTTTGCTTGGCTAATACTCCGAACAAATACAGACTGTTTCTTTAGCCCCTTTTTTCTCTTTGACCTTCTCCTGCCCATTTTCTTTGAGTCACTTCAAACTGCCTTGAAAAGGCCTGTTGAATGCGCACAGTCCATCAGAGTCCCAGGTTCATCCCATTCCTTGCCCTGAATGCCTTACTTCAAAGATGGGCCGCATTCTTTAATTGCCCTTTGAATTAATATCAAAGGGTCACAATGCGAGTGCCAGAAGAGAAAGAGGCTTTAATGAAGCAAAGAGCTGCCATTCATTTGCAGATAAGCACGTTTTTATGCCCGACTGGTCGCCACGGCTAAATGCTCGGGGAAGAGGAGGCCGCAGAGGCAGAGAGGTTCTTACTTAAGTGGTGATTAGTTCAAACAAACACGAGTAAACAAATAAAAACAACACTAACCAACACTAATGTCCTGGCAGCAGAAAATAACTTAGTGTGGCCTCCTGTGTTAAAAAAAAA
>VZSG01000014.1:3588906-3599396 GCA_013398315.1 Nothoprocta pentlandii | reverse complement strand
ACCGCCGACGGGCCCGCTCCGCCCCCGCGCACTGGGCGAGTGCCGCGGCCCGGCCCGGTTCTGATCGCGGGGCTCAGCTCCGCTCCACCCGACCCGGCTCGGTTCAGCTCTGTCCCGGTCGACCCGGCTTGGTTCGGTACCGCCCCGCGGCCGTCGGGGAAGCGCCGAACCCGCGGAGGCTCCGCGCTTTGTCACCCGGCTCCGCTGGGGCACCAGGGGAGAGAAGTCAACATCCCCCCCTTTTTCTTTTTCAACAACAACAACAAAAGTTTGTGTTTTTGTTTTTCCATTTTTTTTTATTTATGTAGCGCTGAAATCTGCCTCCGCCGGGAAGAACCGTTCCGGGACCAAATGGCGCTAACGGTTTGGGGAGCAAGCGCCTCCGTGGAGCTCCGCGGAGACCTCCGCGGCCACGCGCGGTGCCCCGGGAGCGGCCCCGCTGCGCGCGGGCGTGGGGCGCGCGCGTGTGCGCGCTGCGTGGCGGGGTCTCGCCAGCAGGCGTTTGTTCCCAGGAATTTATTGTAGCATTCAAGCTGAACTGCTGCAAAAATAAAAGAGGTAAAGTCTGCTAGGAGCTGGAGTGACCACAGCAGGATATGACGCCAGGAGTGTTGTAAAGACTGTCTGTCCTTAAAGAAGGTACTATTGTGCATGGCCTTTTATTTATAACTCGGTAAGTGCCAGGAAACTCGCCTCCTTTACACTCTGAAGTGCCAGCCCAGCTTTCCACAGTGCTCTTTATTTGCAATAGTCTATTCAGCAACTGTCACTCCCGAGCTTCAAGTTATTCAAGACCTTAATCAATCAAAAGGATGAGAATCGTTCAGGTTTCCCCCTTTGAAATAAAGGGAACAATGTTCTCTGGCCGCGGAGCCCGCTTCCCTCGGCGAGGCGGCGGCTGGTACCAGCCTTTGCCGTAGCCCAAATTCGCCCTGTTTCAGAGCAATCTCGCCGCGTAGAAAGCTCCGCGCTGCCCGGCGCAGCCTCCGCGCGGAGCGGCAGCCGCCCTCGGTCACAGCCAGCCTGTCCCCGCAGTGTCTGGGCGGCTTTGGGCGCCCTGCGCCCAACGTGGAGCTTTCGAGCCCCTTTATAACGTTGCGCACCCAAAGCGCGGCTCCCTGCGGCCGCCGGCTGCCGCGTAGCCCCGGAGCAGAGTCCAGGAGGACTGTTAAAAATACCAAGAAACAGGTTCCTATTGAAAGTCCACATGTCAGGAAAAAAAAAAAAAAGCCTGCATTTCATGCAAATTTCATATTTTACAAAACTACCTGATGATCAAAACTTTGAGAAAAAGCTTCTCGAGACTTATCAAATCTCAGCTACAACCCGAGTGTTTGGGAAAGGACCCTATTTCCCCGCTGTGCTCCGTGGGCTTTGCAGTGCTCCCCGGCAGTCACATCGCAACAGGGTTCAATGAGGAAAAACGCGAGCGGAATACGCCGGCTCCCCAGAAATTGCCCAAATGTATAATTTAGAGGACATTATTAGTCACACATAATAAATAAATAAATAAATAATAGCGTAGAAGGAATGTGGGAGAGGTACGATTAAAAATAAAGCTAAGTAACTATCGAAGTGTTGTTCTGTGGTTGAAAAGCCGTCGGGCGCAGCCGGTGCGCGTCTGCGGAGCGGGCCTCGCTGCAGCCTCCGCTCCGCTGCGCCGATGGCTCCGCGGGCCGGGAAGCCCCTCGAACCCCGGGTCGGGTCGGGTCGGGCCCGGGTGCGACCAAAAATCAATGGGAAAAGATGATCCCTGAGCGCCTGGCCCCGCTCCTCCCTCCGCCTCGCCCCCACCCCCATATTCCCGTCCTGCGGCCAGCAGAGATGATTTCACGCTTTTCCAGTGGAAATGGCTAAAAACGCTGCTGCTAATTACAGAGCTCTTCCAGGCCAGGTGCACTTTTAATTGGATTAGTAAGTGCTCTATATTAAACCTGCAGCACATCAATTGGGCAGTGAAAATTAGAGCTATTAGGAACAGAAGCAATCATTTCTGAACGATAACATTACTGTTTTCTCCGCTATTAGAAATAAATCAATTACACTCTTGCCGGGATGGCGCGCATACATTAATTTCTCGTAAGGATTTCGGACGAAATTCTGTACAGGACTATTTCCAAGGAAAGTGAGGGGGACAGAGAAGAAGAGCAGAGAAGAAAAGAAAGAGATAAGTATATATAGAGAGGAATAGAAAGAAAGAGAGAGAAAGACAAGAACAAAACCAAGTGTAAAATATCAACAACAAAGAAAGCAGGAAAGTGAGCAAGAAAGGAGGCAAGAAGGAAAAAAAAGAAATAAAACAGCAAGGAAGAAAGAAAATAAGGAAATAAAAAGCAATCAAGAAATAAGGAAAGTAAAGAGAGAGAGAAGGAAAAAAAAAAAAAAAAGAAGAAGAAGAGACGGGCAGGCAAGGAAAGCGGCGAATTTCGGGGATTTTTCCGAGCAGACTAACACGTGCGCGCACCTCCGAGCGGGGGTTTCGTTCTGAAGCGCCCCTCACGGCCGGGGGCTCCGTCCCGTCGCTGTTGCCTGCGCCCCGACGTGCGGCTCCGGGCGAGGGTCTCTCTCCTTCCTCCCTTTCTTTCCCTTTCCCCGCGCGGGCGGGTTTGCGCTGGGGGGACCCCAGGGCGGGATGGGCCCTGCGGGCGGCCCCGTCCGCGCTCCGCGCAGCCCGGCGGGGCGACTGCGAAAGGAATAAAAGGGAAATACATTCATACAAATAATTATGCATCAATATGGCCGATAATAGTTACCTACAGAGGACGGCAAGCCGTAAAACGTCTCGAAGGGAAATTCCGGAGCAGCTTTTTGGGAAGCGGCCGCAGCTCCCTCTGCTCTGCTCAGCGAGTGCGGGCGCGCGTGGGGCCGCGCAGGTGACTGCTCTGCGCGGGGCGCTGCCCCGGGGGTGCCCCGCGTGGGGAGACCCCCGTGGGGAGCCCTGCGTGGGGAGACCCCTTGGGGAGCCCCGCGGAAGGGGCCGCGTCCCCGCGATCTGTCCCGCAGAGTTCACGGCCCCGCGCTCGAGCCTCCGCAAAGGTCTAGAGACAAAGTAGCCTCGAGATTAATTGTTTGAACGACTTTTTTTTTTTCTTTGCCTTTCTTTCTCTTTTTTTTTTTCTTTTTTTTTTTCGTGGCGGAAATTTAATATATTTGTCGAAAAAAAAAATACCAGCAAAGGGCCGGGAAGATTAACATTTGGAAACTTATGAAACGTAATCTGCATATCCAATTGATTCCCAGCATATCAGTTGAAAGGATAAAGATGCATATCTCCATGATGGATATTGCATTAATAGGCACATAAATAAAGGTTGAAAAGTCATCACCAAAAGCTTTGAACCTTTTTTTTTTCTCTTTCTCCCCATTGCTTTTATGTCCCATCCACACGCCTCAGCACGGTCTTATTTTATTTTTTCCCCCCCTCTTTAAAGTTACATTTCCTTTCCTTACCATGGCTGCATGCTGCCAGCCCAAGAGGAGCCTGTGACTGGCCCTGGCAGGGCCGGTGGTGCCGAGGGGCTCGGATGGAGGATAGAGAAACCTGGCCGAGGAGAAGCCCCTGCATAGGTGGGTAACCCCTGCCTTGGCCTGGCATCCCTGCCACCCAGCCCCGAGCTGGCAGAAACTCTGACATCTCAGGGTAGCACCCCTAGGTTTGGCCCTAGGTGCAAGGGGGTGACCCATCTGGGGAAGGCCCAAAACGGTCCGGCTGCTCCGGGGACCAGCCTGATGCACTCGACCCTGCAAGCGGAGCGAGCTCTACTCTACAGCACTGGCAGGGAAACTGCACTTCAAAATGCCAATAAGCAGAGCACTTATTCCAGGGGCTCCTTACCTTCCTGCCAGGGGCGGCGGGAGCAGTGCAGCAGCTGGCACTTTATCCTAACAAACATCTGCTGGGAAGAGGGCTGGGATCCCTCTGCAATCTTGGAGCTGGTGGGCAGAAGGGAAGGAGCAGCAAGGAGACCTGGAGGCTGCCCACACGAGCAGAGGCCTGAGGGAAAGCCAGGGCCTTTCATGGGGTTTGGGATCCTTGTGAAGCTGCCGCTGTGCAAGGCAAGGGCCTGGTGCCGAAAGCCCTATGCGGAGGCTGCACTAGGCTCTGCTTGCATTTTAGAGGGGGCTGCATGTGAGGCCAGGTCCCATGGTAAGGCCAGGTTTTGTGGAGGAGGTCAGCACCGTGGTGAGGCCAGCACAGGTGTGCAAGGACACACACGCAGGAGCGCTGCAGGACTGGGTGTCCTTCCAGCAGCAGGTGAAGGGGGCAGGATGAGCTGCTCCTCTCCTGTAAAGGAATGGCAGGAGAAGGCAAGATTTATTTGCTCACTTTCTTGTCATTTCAAAGGCTGGCACTGAATTTTTCACTAATTTTGGGGAGGTGCTCCCCAATACCGCCCACCTGTGCGTATCACAGGGCACACTCACAACAGGGGCAGTTCACCCATCCCCTCTCCGCCCTCCTCTGTAATTAACAGCCCCATTTGAAAATGAAGCATCTAATCCTCGTTAATTACTTGTAAAAACAGCAGCGATGATTAATTCCAGCAGTATCACCCGAGATTTCCACGGGGAGCTTTCCTACAGTAGAGACCACGAGGGTTTTATAATCAAGAGGCTCAGGCTGATCAAACACGTTGTACCTCGGAGCCGGGGTTCTGAGCGGTGGGGTAAGGCCAGGGTGGGCCGGGCCGGGCTGGGCCGGGCCGAGCTGAGCTGAGCTAAACCGGGCTGGGCTGGGCTGCTGCAGCCCCGCGGCAGCCGGCACGGGAGAAGTGCCCTCCTCGTCCAGACATCGGCTCCATGGGGCGGTATTTCACCCGCAGCGAGGTGATTTCACCACTTGATTCTTTAAAAGATGAAATGGATTAAAATCTGGAAATAAAGAAAGAGGGAAGAAGAGAAAAAGGAAGAAAGACAAAGTCCGAAAAAAAAAAAGAAGAGATAAAGGGAGAAGAAAAAAAGGAAGGCATAGAGAAAGCAATAAAGGCAAAACACAGAAAGAGATGAGAGCAGACAAAAATAAGAGAAAAAAAAAGGAAAAGAAAAAAAAGACCAAAAAAAAGAAAAAAGGAGAAAATAAATTTAAATGCAGAAAAGAAAAAAATAGAAAGGACAAAAGAAGGGGGGAAGAAAAATGAATAAGACAAAAAAAATTTAAAAAGAAAATAAGAAAAGGAAAAAGAAAAGAAAAAAAGAAATACACACAGAGGAAAGAGGGCTTGGGGAGCCGCCGGCCCGCTCCTAACCGAGCCCGGAGCCCGTGTCAGTCCCGCTCGCCCGGTCCCGGTCCGCGCTCCCCGGCGTCGCGGCCCCCGACGGCGCCGGGCTGCTCAGCTCGCAGAAACCGTGCCTCCGGTTTGGGCTCCGCCGTGCCCTTTAACTTACTTCAGTTTGCGAGAATATTTTTTTTTTTTTAAACAAAACTACGCATTTTTCTGTCCCTCTAATAATAAGCAATTGAGCTAACTAGTCTTTAATTTCAAGTGGGGGAAAAAAAAGTTAGAATTATTGCTTATCACTACATTTTCTAAGTCATAAAAAGACCCATTATGGCTCCCCTCCTCCCTTTTTCTTTTTAAGAAAGTAAATTCTGATTTGTTCCGGAAAGACGTTTCTCAGATTTCAGACAATGCGAAAACAAAGCAAATTCTGCTATTGGAGAAATCACTATCAAAAGGTGCCAAGATAAAAATTTAAATAGACTTGTTAGATTTTATTAAATGCAGGTAGAGTGGAGAAACGTTACTTAGATTTGGATCTATAATGAGCAGAAATCTGAAACTTAGATTCCCTGACACATCAGAAATAGATATTGTGGACAGATTCAAATAAAAATATCAAAATCTCCTGAGCTATTCCTTCCTAATTTCATAATCTAGTGAAACAACCAACCTCACAGTATTTCAGTTTACTGCAAGGGTCTTCTTAAGTAGCTGGAACAGTTCTTAGCTGAAGCTATAGGTAGAAGACTGCAATCATCTTGAACCAAAATCTCACAATTAAAAATAATTATCGTATGAATGCTCTAAAGCCAGTTTCAGAACCGAATGTTTCCAATAAGAGGTGAATCCAACCAAACTGAGGTCCAATATTATTCCCTCTCTGTCACAATAGCAAAATTATTTTGTGATCAAAGATCAGTACAGTTGAATTTATCGGTATCAATATATATATGTGAATTCATTTTCCCTATGACATATACTGCATTTATTTAATGCAGTTGTGACATTTTTTGTAAGTATCTCCATTTCTAAAAGTACCTGGATAAAATGCAATACCAAGAGAAGCTGTGGAGGTTTCTAGGTTTAATAGAGGTGTTTTCTAGGTTTAATAGAGGCAGGCCAACAAACTCATTTATTTTCCATTAGCATCAGAAATTGCAGCTATAAGGGATCTGACACACAGCCCGATTCCTTGACCCATGATGTTGTCCGTCGAGGCAACATCTGCAATGTTTGTGCAAGGATACTGCACAAACAGGCAAGTGTCAGGGAGCTGTCTCCGATGGGGTTTAAATGACCAGAGGTTAATAAAAACAAAGTTTTCTTTGGCAATGTAGTATTTGAACAAAAACAACTAACTTCCAGAGGGATAGAGCATATTTTCTAGACTCATAGAAAACACAGAGACTTTATATCTATAATAGATCTGTATTATGGGCAAAAGGACCAATAACTTCAATACAATTTAAATGAGAATCAAGAATTATATTAGGGAGAAGCAAGCACTTCTCTTGCCCTTCTCTTTATGATGAATGCTGGGCACTCAATACCATGCCTGCACCTTGCATTGTACTAACATCAAATGCACTGCTTATGCTTAACCCTGCAAGTCATAGGTTATTAATAATAACTTATCTAAATTATTAATAATGATTTAGCCGAGTGATGCACACATATTTACATGTTGGCTTCCTCAATAGCTGTCAAATCCACTGATATGGAAAGAAAAACAACTATGTTGATCAAAACCAAGAGCAAGGGAGCTGCAAGAGCGCTCGCCTTTGGGATTTGCAGCAGGTCTTCCCACAAGGAAACGTTTTCCAAACGAGGCCTACGTGATTGTGCATTGTTTTGCAGAGACACCTGCAGTTCTCATACACCCAAAACTGCAGCTTGGCAGGATCTGATTTGTCTGCTCAACCCGACAGCCTCGCCAGTAGAAATAGCGCCTTCCTGCTGCAGGATTGCTCGCTGAGGTAGGGTTTCACTCAAAATCCCCTTTCACGCTCCAACTCCATCTGTATTCTTCAGAGACAGTGGGGACTGTCTATGTGAAGGCGACTCAGCCTGTCATCATTTGTAAATGCTTTTCATACAAAATACTGCACACAATAAGCTACTTCCATTGGGGCCTAAACCCCTGAGGGCAAAACCAAATCTCCAGGAATGACAATTTGAAGCAGCAGCATATGTATTCATAATCCATCATATTTTAATAGCAAAAAAGGGGGTGGGGGGAGCTCAAGTTTGTTCATGCTTTCCAAAGTATAAATCCAGACAGAAAGTCACTTTTCAGGAGAAGAAGCTCTCCTGGGCTCTCTCCCTGCAATATCATCACTGAGATGGATTTTCAGATTGTGCTGTTGGGAAATCAGTCTCTGCTGCCTCAGCCCAGCCAGAAGTACACAGGACTCAAATTCCGTCACTTTTGGAAACCCAAACATTGATCTAATTTGCAGTAAAACACTGCTTAGCACCAGTTGCAGATAGTCACTTTTTAACATGTGGCTTTGTGACACATTTCTAATGTTCATAAATACATGAGTAACTGCTATGGTGCTTTTGGTATGACAAAAGAGTACAAGGGCAGCTCTTGTTGCAGACCTTTAACCGGTGAATCAGGCTAGATCATCACAGTTTTTATTCCTTTCAAGCATTCATGAAGTACTTGGTGTTTTCCCGCCAAGCCTGTCTTCCAAAAGATAAATACCTGCAGTTATGGAAATCATTGCTGCATGATTGTTTACTGCAGGTGGGCTTGCAATGTAAAAATGAACGTGACTTCTTCCCTGCAACCACAGTGTTGATCAGAGACACTTTCAAAGCAGAGAACAGGCATAGACATCTCTGCAGTAGGTACACGAGGCACCCAGACACCTACTAGAACCAACTGTACTTAACAAAGCTAAATTCTTAGCACTGTCATGAGGCTGGGTGACCCTGAAAAAGCTGCTGCAAGGTGCTAACTATCCCCCACACATCTCAAAAGGCACAAGGTCCCCTCTGGCCCCAGCACAGAGCCTGCACAAGCTGTCTGGTGGCTGCAGCAAGGACATTCCTCAATGAGAGACATTAGGCACCCATAATGGACAGAGGAAAAGACACCATATTCTACTACTGAAGACCACATGCTGCCCAGACAGCATCTGTACTAACAAGTTAGGTTCTGCCCTTATATATACCACTGCTGGACAAATACCATCGATGTGTGGCCACCTAGTCCTGACTTGTCATGACCACATGAGCGTAACCCTGGGGTGCCTCCGAGATGCCTCCACACGGATTCTTCTGCCTGGCACTGGGATGTGCATCCAGGTTAACAGTCCCCACGCCAGTGGCATTTCCCCAGAATTGCATAAACGCAGAGAAGGATTTGCCATTTGGTCAGTCAACCCACTTTAATTCACCTATGGAATATTTTTAACTATATGGCTAGCAAGTGGATGGACAGCGCGACTGTCCAGCTGCAAGGGAGCCTGGATGTGCTGCTTAGGCCTGTGCTCATCAGCCTTTTCCAACGTGCAACTTCCAAACATTGTGAAGTTGACCCTTGTGTGACAAATTCAAGTTTCCAAGGTAGATTTGCTTCTCTTACTTACCTTTCACAGTTCTTTGGGAAGCAGTCCATGGATCCTTGCTGAAACTACTGGTTTAGGCAAAATGGGAAATACTATTTACAGAGAAAAGGCAAAAATGAAGCTATTATGTGGAAAGAAATGGAGGGAGCACATGTTTCTTACTGTAATTAGGGTGTAATCTGAAAGGACAGAAATGCCAATGCACACGTAGCATTTGCAGTAGAAGTACAGCCAAGCCATAAACTGGTGGATATGATGTACACACGTACATATTTTACATATTTATTTTTCTTAGAAAACATCGCTATGTCCATTAATTTACATATTTATTCCCACAACAATATCACTTATAATAATACTTTCACTTCTATAGCACCTTCTCTTCAAGGATCTCCAATTTCTTAAAAAGTTGAATAAATAAAGCCTCACATCTTGCCTGTGAGGTAGGTCAACACTATTATCAAACTTTACAGACGTTATTAATTGAAGAGCAGAGAGGTTAAGGCCAAAGTTTTCATCTCTTTGTACCTGAAGTCAACCATCTAAATTCTCATTTAGATGCTTACATAAAAGTCTCATGTTTTTCTTTGGTGCAGAACATCCACTACTACTGCTGAAGCCAATGTGGGCTGATGGTTAGGCCGGATTTTGGGAGGCACCTTAAAACCCCGAGTCAGAAACAGTGCTCTAAATACACCAACAATGGCCAGATTAGGACTGGCCCCAGCAGTTTATCTCCTCAGGGCCTTTATATTACTATACACTGCTTTTAAAGACTAGTCAGGATTATTTCAATGGACATAACTGACACAAAAATCCGTCCACTTCTTCCATCGATTACCTCCACCACAAGGGATTCCGCTCAAATACTACTTGGGGGTTGTTTTTACAGACTTGTGATAGGCAAACACAGTACACGTCACTTGTGCAGTCATAAAACACATCACACATCTCCAGTCGCTGTCTTTACATTTCTATCTAGGCAGCAAATTCCTTTGCACTTGTGATAAATGAAAATGGTCCAGTAAAAGTCTATAAAGAGGATACATGTCCGAATATCATGCAGACAACTTGCAAAATACATATACTAAAAGATCACTTCCTTTTTTTTTTTTTTTTTTTGTCTGTTTGGATTATTAAGCATGAAAATAATGATGTCATTCCAATACAGCGCTGTGTAGAAACCCAGAATAAGAAGCACTATCTTATTCCTGATTGGATAGATCAGAGCAATTAAGTTAAGAAAATATTCAGGCACCAAATGCAATATCCTGCAACACAGAGCAGTATCTAGATAGGGTGCTCTCCTTTAGAGACTACGAGATCGGTCGTGTGGCAACATCTCTCGTGCTACGAACGTGTCCTCCCATTTGAAACGCATCGCTGACGTCCCGACCTGCCCAAACAGAAGCACTTCCTACTGGCTTTCCGCATCCAACCCACAGCACAGAAGAAAAACTCACCAGGAGGCGGGGGGAAAAAAAAAAAACCGTAAAATCATAGCTACCCGGGCTGAAGGGGAACATTAAACACCCGAATTAGGCCACGCAATTCCGCGTGGAGTCCGTGTGCCCATAGAGCTCCCTCTGTAAACACTGGAGGCCAAGGGCGGCGAGAGGCCGTCCTGCCCCCCGAGCCCGCGGGCTGCTCCGCGCCTCCCGCGGGCTGCTCCGCGCCTCCCGCGGGCTGC
>VZSG01000014.1:3527865-3573856 GCA_013398315.1 Nothoprocta pentlandii | reverse complement strand
TATTTTGTTTTATATATTTTGTTTTATATATTTTGTTTTATATATTTTGTTTTATATATTTTGTTTTATATATTTTATATATTTTATTTTATTATCATACACTACTTGAAGCCAAATACCATTCTTCTGTGCTACGTCAGTTCCTCATTCGGAGGAGTCCCCAGTGCTACCTGTCTTTCCTCAGCTGTAGTCATTCCCATGATATGCATCACAGACACGCTCTGTTTGTCTTGGGCCTCACCTGCGAGGCTGCTTAGAATGGAGGATGTGTTTAAAACTATTTTTTAAAATGAATTTAAAAAATAAATGAAGTGGGAGATGGTTTGTGATAGAAGAGGAAAGAAATGAAATATTAATAAGTCATGTAGAAGGGCTACCCTCCTTCCACCACCACCCCCCCCAAAAAAAAAAAAAAAAAGAAAAAAACCCTTTAACTCCATATTTCTTTTAGAATCCAAGGATTCTAAGCCAATATTTTCCCCATAGAACCCATTACTGTAACTGGAGCGTTTTCTCCCTGCCCGCCGCGAGGTTTCACGTACACAGGAGTTGCCTTGGGGCTGCGTCTGCTCCTCTGGCCCGGGGTGCAGGAGTACGTCTGTGTCCCCTGGGGCAGGGAGCGGGGCTGCCAAGTGGCAGTGTCCTCACGGGACAGCGGGGACATCCCGGATGGACTGGGCAGGAGCATCAGAGCTGCTAATGGCATTGGGGGCGATTGCTAATTGATGCGGGAGACCCAAGCAGATTAAGGGTTTGCAACTTCTAATTGCTTTTGAAATGAATCACAATTGAATGCCTCGGCTCTTTAGGCAATTTTTGCATTTTCTCTCTAGTATCTAGCATGACGATTTATCTCTAATATATTAGGCTCACGGTCTGATCAGAAACTAATAGTTTTGCTCCCAGAAGGATTTCAGAAGCTTATGGGGAAGCTGTATCTTAGCCGACTCTCCAGGGCCTCTGCTGAGACCTGCCCAGCTCTCATGGTTAGGAAGCTTTGCCTTGTATTTACACTGCATTATTATTACTATTGTTATTGTTGTTGTTATTATTATTTCTTTTTTTTTTGAGAGAGAGAGAGATGGAGAGAGAAGAGATTGGTTTCCCTTCTCCTGGCTTCCAAATTAAAAATCCTCCTCAAAAGTCTTTCCTCTTCTTTTTATTTATTTATTTTATTTTTCCGAAGTGTTTGGGCATTCATATAAAATCTGATTCATTTTCCTGTTGCTTCTGGTGCTGAGGTGGAAGGCGTCTTGGTGATGGGCTTTTCCCCAAATGACCACAACTGGCTAGGGAAGCTGGTGGTTGGAGGTGTAGGGTGACACCAGGAATGGGCTTTGTTCATCCTGTCACTTTCATATCTCATCTCATTTATAATATAAATATATTATCTCAACTTTCTAGCAAAAGCAATTTTGTTTTTATGTAGAGCTTTAGAAACTTTGAAATTAACATCATTGGTATCCTTTGGTTAAATATAGATTTATCTTGAACAAAGATTGGTCTGGTCTCTTGAAAACCTGTTTTTCGAAGTGACTGCTATCCTTAATGGGATAGTTTGAGCAGATTTCTGATACACAGTAAATGTGATGAAGCAATATTATCTCCCTTTTAGTATAAAAATTGAATTTAATTTATTATGATTTGTTCTGACAAATCGTTACTTGATTAACAAATTGGTTTACAGGGCTGGGAATTGTAGTGAAAGCGCCTTAGATGTTGGGCCTAATTCACTAATGCTCTCTAAACTCTTCTTCCTTTCAGGACTGTGCACAGAAATATGTTGTGAAGAACTATTTCTACTACTACTTGTTCAGGTTTTCGGCTGCTCTGGGTGAAGAGGTGTTTTATATCACTTTCCTTCCATTTACGTACTGGAACATAGATCACTCCGTGTCTAGAAGGATGATAGTCATTTGGTCTGTAAGTATTTCTGTGACTTGTTTGAACATGTGCTTTTGAATTCTGTAACTGTAGCAAATGAATATTTAAGGATAAGAATAACATGCAGACAAACACAACCCTTTTGGATAACACAAATAACAACATAACGTATTTCCGTGCTGGCACTCAAAATGAATAGATAACAAGGTACTTTTTTTTCTGGGAATGACTGTATTTTTTTATTACCACTGTTGCTCATCTTGCTATTGATCGTGTCTTCGCTGCCCAAAAAAGAGCACTTTAGAGCATCACCGATAAGCTACAGGGTTTGGTTGTCAATCTATACTGATTACAGAAATTGAAATTTGGTGAGAAGTTAGATGTGATATCTAGTTTTGTTTCTCTGCAGTGAAACATCACCTTGACTGAGTTGATTCCGATTAATAATCTTCTGTCTTTTGTCTAAACAGTAAGATGAGAAATAATAAATACAATTTTAATTGGGTGATACACTTAAAATGAAGCCTGTCTTGGGTGGAAGGCATCAGTTGCTCCATGCCAGCAACACTAATCGATAAGTTTTATCAAGAGAAGATGGAAAAATGCAGATGAAATCTAGAGGTAGGTGGACACTGTATAATTAGAGCTGGGTTTTGGCCAGGAGAACACCCACTGCTTCTGGAAGGGGGCCAGTGAAGATGAGAATTGCTAGTCACAGCCTCCTGTTCTCCCAATATTGCTCAAAAAATGGCTCTGCAGAGGAACCCACGTGCTCTGCTGAAGACTTGCCTTGCTTTACCTTGCAAGGCATCCGTCTGAGGGCTGGCCAGATCTGACTGACTAATTAAGCCTGACTTTAATTAGAGTGTTCAAGCCTTTGATATTACAATTATTAGTATTATTTTTTCCAGTAGAGTTGTGGAGTTGCCTGTTGTACTGAAAAGTGAAAAAGGAAAAGATGTTTTAATGTAAAGTCTTGTGACAATCTGTAGTTTTAAAAACATTTTAATTGTATGTAATGGTGGCATGGCTAAAAATGCCTGACGGCTCTGCGTTGATGTTATGGCAAGTGCTGCTGGATAGTTCCCTTTTAACACTGTCTGCAGGGAAGAGAGAATAGGGAAGCTCTTCAGCAGGGGAACAGGAGGGATTTTTTTTTTTTTAGTGCTTTTTGTGCGGAGATAGGAATGTGTGGAGACATGTGCTGATAAAACTTGGTTGACCAACGTGGGCACCAAACAGGAAAAGTGGGTTTGAACTTGAACAATGGAGAAATAGAAGCAGGGTTAAGTGTGGTATTTTGTATTTTGCGTTATTGGGGAGTTAAACCTATGGGTCTCTGTCACCATGACGTCAGAAATGATGCAACACGGGCCTGAGGAGTTCCTTCCCATAAAAATTAAGAAAGTCTTAATGGTGTTTACAAGGTGCTTATGAGATCTTGTCTGTAATAGTTTCTGTGGTGCTGGTCACCTACATTTGAGAAAGGTGCATGATGAGGGAACTGGCTCTTCCAGGAGCAGAAACGGCAAGCCTAGATAAGATCCTAAGTGAAGTCTGGCAGAGATTGATGCTGCCTGCAAATACCAGGGAGAGGAAGGAGCTTCTTAAAATAGCCCCAGGAAAGGATGGGCAAAAAGCAACTGTGAATAAGGTACATTGGAGCTGGAGGTTTGGAAGCACTGGAGTCAGCTCCTGGGATGGCTTTGGAGGGAGCAGGACCAGGGGAAGGATAGTGCGTACAGTGGAGAATGGGGCTGGGGGCCTCCTCCAACCAGTGTCCTCCAAACCAGTAAGGATTCGCACTGCGGGCTGCACCTTTTCCCTTGGAGATGGGGGAAGGAGCTGCCGGAGGTCTCCAGGCAGTGCAGGATGGAGGCACCGGGTGCTGCCGTGTCCCAGCACGGCACTGCAGCCACACGTGTGCGGCTCCCGGCCGAGACCAGGAAGAGCAAAGGTGAAAACCAGCCCCAGATAAACCAGCTTGCAAGTGCAGTTCAAGTTTATTGCACGCTGCAGCTTAGGAGGTGAAGGTTTAGCATGGTGGTTTGTTTGTCGTTACACACCTTCCGGGCTAGGAGCTTTGTTTTGATGAGGAATTTGAGATTTGAGGTTAGAGACTCACAAGGTGAAAAGAAAAAAAGCTCCATTTTCTGATTGCCATTCAGCATCCTTGCTGGATTTTTTTTCCTGTTGTTTTTCTACAGGGTGTGTGAATGCAAAACATACACACGCCTCTTTTAAGCCTATAAATTTTTAATCTGTGTGATATAAATAATAGCTGGCCAGCATGAACTTTGTCAGGGCAAGCTTGGAAGCTGCCAGTGAATCACAGAGATAAGCCGGTGACTAATGGGAATTGGCAGTGCAGAAGCAAGGGGCAATTCTGCAGCCTCGCAAGGGCTGTTTGGGTGCTTGCAGGTGGGGAGCTCTGGACTTTGCAGGTATCTGGTGGGTTATCTGGCGGGATGACCAACGCTAGGTTATCTGTGTGCACGGTGCTGCCGACACACTGTGCATCCACTGAGTGCCTGGATGCTGCTTGGTACCTGATTTGGGCTTGACGGGCTCGTATGCGTGTCCTGAGCTTTATGCGTTTGTGCCGTTTTACTGGGACAATTTCCTAATGGCCAATAAGAGTTTTTGCCCCAAATGCAAACTGTTCGAAGCACCGTGTGTGATAGGCTTGCTGCATATGAGTGGTTAAGACTGTGTTCAGGCATGTAAGCTATGCAAAATGTCAGAAAGCAAAAATAAATGCTGTATAGACCAGGGTCAGCACAGGCTTTTGACCCTGTGCAGATAAGACATTCAGGTCAAGTGCAGATGAAGTTTCACTCTTGTGTAGGTCTAAATGCAAGATGATAAATTTGTTGAAGGTGAATTTTGTAAGTGCTGGTAACAGCACGAGCAGAAACTGCAAATGAATGTTTCCTAACTGAGACACCGAGTTAGGATAAGCACTGTCTGGGGTCAGGTCAGGACTACCACATTTCAGTAACCTGGCTGGAGGTACCTTCAGTGAAGTTTAAATCAAAATTGTAGTGTTTCACTGGAACTACAACATACAGCTGCTTGCCAGTTCAGGTACTAGATGATAAATC
Source organism: Nothoprocta pentlandii (assembly GCA_013398315.1). Taxonomy (NCBI): domain Eukaryota; kingdom Metazoa; phylum Chordata; class Aves; order Tinamiformes; family Tinamidae; genus Nothoprocta; species Nothoprocta pentlandii. The sequence goes on along the minus strand of VZSG01000014.1, from coordinate 3,568,868 downwards.
AAGTAGATGCCAAATGCCATCTGTGCACCGACCCTCTGTGTAGGGCAGGCTGGATACATGTGTAAATCGGGAGCAGTGCTCGGGCTGGGAGGCTCCGGGTTCCCTGGGAGCCACTGTCGCCTCCGCTTGCTGTGTCTGTGCAATATGGACTTTAAAAAAATAAATGGATCACAAATGAATTTGCAGTGAGTGAAAAGCGAGCACTGCTCATGCCTGGCGCTGTCCCTTCCCTGTGCCCCATGTTTTCTCAGCATCAGAGAAGCCCTCGCACAGCCCTTTCCAAAGATGACTTACTTCCTTTCTGTAATGCTCTTATGTGTTAGTGCTACTCCTTCTTTAACAAGTGGAAATTGTTATGGCAGAAGACCTCAGATAACGTAGCTTATTCTGCCTTGCTCCTGGGACGACACCACCGAAGGCAGCCTCAACGGTTTATCTCGTATTGGAGAGCGCAGTTCTGCTTTCAGTCCCCAGACTTACTTAGCTTCCAGAGATGTGCCTGCGTTCACGTGGAGCCGGGAGCCCGGTGCTTCCCGCCAAGCCGCGTGCTGCGGTAGCAGAGCAGCTCGGAGAGAGAGAAACGTGTCGCGTTTGTTGGGGTTGTAAGGGGCAGAAGGGACACGATGGGAACGTGGCCTTCCCAGCGCGGGTAGGAGCCCGCCGTCTGCCTCAGCCCCTCCGTGGGCATCGTGGCTCCTTGCTGAAACCTCCCTTTGGTGCCAGATGTGATTGAGTTACAGCATGGAGCCGCTGCTTCCCGGCATAATGGAAAAACCTTTAATAATTCAGGGCTAACCTCCCGCCCCGCAGCGGCGGATTTGGCAGCGCCGGGCCCCGGCGCGCGGAGGGCTGCGGGAGCCCCGTGCTCACGGCGACATCCTCTGCCCGCAGGTGGTCATGTACATCGGGCAGGTGTCCAAGGACCTCCTGAAGTGGCCACGGCCCCTCTCGCCGCCCGTGGTGAAGCTGGAGAGGAGGACGGATGCGGAGTACGGGATGCCCTCCACCCACGCCATGGCCGCTACCGCCATCTCCTTCTCCTTCCTGAGCGCCACCACCAACCACTACAAGGTGAGCGGGTAGAAAATGGCAACAGCAGAAGTACAACGTTTGGATGTGTCCCCTACACCGCAGAAAACACAAATCTGGAGCTGTGGCCGCTTCTGGAGGAGCTTCCTGCGTTTCCACAAGCAGGAGCTTTCCCTGTAGCCGTCCTTAGCTGGCACATAATAGATTCAGAAAGAAGTTCAGTGGATGTGTCCTTCTTGGGACACAAAACCAGCCCAGGATGGCTGCTGGGCTCTGCTATCACACTGAGGCTGGGGAACTCGCTGTGATGGTAATTTTTATTTCATTTTACTATTCCTAACATGCATTTCCTATATGCAGGCAGTGGCGTCCTGGCTGCATCATACTGAGGTGTTCCTCCACCTTCTGCAGTGCGTTTCAGAGAGGAGCCCATGTATCTGAGAGGGCCCTGGCCTGATGGGCACCTCTCAGTGTGTGGGCAGTGTGGGGGTCCTGGGTGACACCACCCATCTGGTAAAAGTTGTGGGGCTGCAAGTAGCGGAGGTGGACTCTGGTCTTCATTTAGAAGATGACATGATGGTTTTATATAAGCCTGGCTATAAGAAGTGAGAACCTTGGGGCTGAAGCCTCTGGACCTTCATTCCCATAGATCAAACTAGCACTGTCTCACTGCTCAGAAACTGCCATGGAACAGTAAAGCTGCTGTAAAATAATTAAGTGGTTTAATTGCTTCTGTTAAGGAGGAAAAATCCACTGTTACGTTATGCTGCTGTCTTGCAAAGCTGCCCCGGTAATTGATTACTGGCCTGGATGGACTCCCGGCCCACCTGCCAAGGAGGCGCCGAAGCAGATGTATGCACTCGGGAGGCTTGGAAAAGCGAGGGAAAAATAGGGCTTTATGAATCAGGAGTGACATCTGTGGCCAGGGTCTGAGCTAGCTGTGTCAGGGGCTCGGATGTGCCAGAGGGGAAGGGTCACAAGTGAGTTTGGCACTTAAGGGAGCTGCAGAGGAGGCTTTGCCCTGACCTATAGTCACTGTGGTCATCTGCTCGGTCAGGAGACTCTCAGGAGTCTGTGTGTCAAATTGAGGGAATTTATTGTATTTTTCTGTATTTGGTTTTGTTTTATTTTTCAGGAAGAGTCCCTTACAGACTAAAATGCAATGCGGCAACCTCATCTTCAGTGGAGCCCTAAAACACGATTCAAATGAGTGGTTTAAGTGTTAATGTGCTCGTCTTATTTTTTTTTACCAAATCTGACTTTATTTTTCCTTTCTAAATGCTGTTTTTTTTTTTTTTTTTTTTTTTTTTTTTTTTAACACTTGATCCCATATTATTGGACAGCTCGGACAGGGAGTTATGTGAAAACAGCTTTGTAAGAATATTATTAATCTTTAAATGTGGCAGCAAAGAGTGGTCCTGACGGCTCTAAGAACTGGACTGTCGCTGCAGCCTAGGCGTGGATTTTTCCCCTCCTGCCTTGTTGCCTGAGCAGTATCGATCAGGCCAAATCCAGGTATCCCGTTTCCATCCCAGCCAACCCAAAGTAGCGCCTAAACCTTGGTGGCCGCTCCTAGGATGCGCTCTGCCTTTCCCTCTTCCTTAAGGCCTTTCCTGGCCTTCGGGATGCTCTTCCAGGCGCGTGCCGAGGGGGAAGCAGTGGGTGTTGGTGACGCGGGTGTTCTCTCTTTCCGCAGTTCCCCTTCGAGCTGGGGCTGACGGGCGCCCTGCTCTTCTCCACGCTCGTGTGCCTCAGCCGGCTCTACACAGGGATGCACACCGTGCTGGTAAGCGGAGCCCCCCGCGCCCGTCCCGCTTCCCACTCCCGCCTTCCCAGCGCCGCGCGGTGCCGGAGCCCCGCGTGAGCAACGCCACTAAATCCGGGACTAAATCCGGGGCTGCGCCTCCTGGGAGGAAGCCCCCGGGCTACCGCTGTTGAGCGTGGAAGGGAATTACGCGTGCAATTAAGGAAGGGAATTACGCGTGCAATTAAGGAAGTGGTGAGGGCGGCGTGGCATGTGGACTGCCCGCCCGTGTTTTGCAACGCTAATTGCAAGGAATGCACTTGAGCAAGCCGCCGCGGCGCTGCGGGGCCGCGCTCCTGGGCAGCAGCTTCCGCGCTGGCAGCGGGAGCCGCGCGCCCGGGAGTGCCCGGGAATTGCGGCTCCCTGAGTCACTGGAGCAAGGACGCTGGGCACCGAGGTCCCTGGCACCGTGCGGGCACACGAGAGCTCACAAAGCCCTTGCCACAGGCTTGGAGAAACACCAAACGGGCAGGAAAACCAAAGAAATGAGGTGCGCAATTCCCGCACCCAAAATACGCTCAAAACCCTTCGTAGGATAAGCTGCGGGCCGGGGTTGCTTGGAGAGAACGATGTCCGTCCTGCTTGAGGAGCAGATTTCGACACGGCCTCGCTTGCAGAGCGGCTTCCTGATGAGAGGGCCTGGTACTGCTCTCCTGCGTGTGGTTATTGGAGGGTGACCCAAGTCCCTGGCATGAGCATGGGCTGGTACGCGCTGCGTGCCGCCCGCGTAGGAAGGGCTATTATGTCTCTTATTAAGTAATAACCGTGTTTGCTCTAATAAGGAGACTTGATGGAGTCAAAGAGAGCCCTTAGTGAACCTTAGGGTTCGCTATAAAATATGGCCTGCCCTTCCTTTCAGCCCTGGTGGATCTAAGCAGTATCCTAAATCTAAGCTGGAGACATCCTTTCTTAACGGGTGACCCTGAGTCAACCAGTAAAAATTCTTAGCATATTTCCCTTGCTGTTCCACGATAATGAAAGACGCCTCTAAATTTAGATGGATTTTAGGGTAAAGAAGAAAAAGTCCTTTGTGTCTTTGGCATCATAAAAAAAAAAAAAAAAAAAAAAAAAAAAAAAAAAAAAAAAAAAAAAAAAAAAAAAAAAAAAAAGCTTTAAAACAAAAAAGCTCCTCAATTCAACTGTGGAAAGTCCTGCCCATCAACAGGGCTTTGCTGGGCTCCTCTAGAGTGCAGAGAGCTGGTAATATGTTTCTGTTTAGAAGAGCATGGCCCTGCTTCTAAATGAAACCATGAAGGGAATTGAGGCATTAAGTGACTGCATACAAGACAGAGCAGGAAAAGTCTTATTATGGCTTTGGTTGGAAATGCCAGGGAATATTTGGGAATGCCACCATAGTTAGGAAGCCATTTGATGCTCCAGGGGTCTTTTATCAGTGTTTGCAGTTCCAGCCTTCAGCCTGAGTTTAGTTGTAATGGAAAGAGGATAAAAATGGTCTTGCCTTCAAAAAGCCAAACCGCATGGTTTTGCAATCTTTAAAAAAAGAGGGAAAAAGTCTGCTGTAAAATCCTGTACCAGAAGTTCAACGCCATGAGCGCACCAATAGTGCCGCTTCCAGCTTTGGACCGTGCGAGGACGTGCCCAGTTTTTCCGGGAAGAATCCCAAAAGTAGCATTTGCTGAACCGCTGCTACTGCCCTGTGCACACGCACAAGTCAGCAGTATTTTAAATTGCCCAAATCCTGCCTCTAATGTACCACATGCAACTGGGTTTTCATGTCAGTTGTTTTTCTTTGCATACTTTCCCGTAGCAGAGGAACACAGCTAAGACTTGCAGCACTAGAAACGCGATACGGGCTCATTCTTTAGGTAGCAAAGCAGAATTCCTCCTTTTCTGGTAAAAAGTGTGGAAGCGAGGCCTCTTTTGCTTGCGGGGTCGCTGCAAGGGAACTGTGCAGGCCTGACGCAGCAGCAGATGGGCCCACGCTCGGTGCCCGCCGAGCGCTGATAATCTGCTAAGAAAGTTTAATGCATGTATCTTATAACTTTGCTTAGGAAGTTTAATAGACAAGGAGAAGTAATTAATTCTACCCTGCTAAATATCTTCTTAAAGCACTGCCCTTTAGCTCCCCAACCTTTCCAGGTTTTTAGTGGAAATTTATATTTAGGAGTATGGATAATGCAAAATATGAGTAGCTTGAAGTTCAATGTGCTGTTAATCTATTGCCTGGAAGCCGTAAACACCTGAAGTTCAAGCATATTTGAGTAATGCATTCAGTAGCAAGTAATGAAATATTTCTATTGTGGAGAAAAGTCCTCCCATTTCTGCCTAACTATAACTGAAGGTCTCATAAATAATTCATTTTAGACTGTGACCAAGCACAGAAATAGTCAACTGTCATGACTTCATAAAAAAAGATACAATCTTGAGAATGGGACATTTTTGTATGTGATTAACTATAGCTTTTGCAATCAGTTTCATGGTAAGAAAGAAATTCTGCTGGTCCTGATGTTGATGTTTAACGTGACCGCTGCTGCTGATGTGCAGAATCCTTTTTTACAGGTTGTCTTTCACTTCCTTTCCTTTCCCAGCAGTGTTGTTGACAACAGCCAAGCTCTCCGAACAGCTTGTTTGCCTCTGTTAATAAATTAGGTTTTAACTGTGCGCTTGCTTCAGGCACTGCAGCACAAGCCAGGTCTCAGAGGCCTGGGCGATGGATTCCTTGCTATTTATTCTTGCCCAGCGGTGCTGTCTCTTGGACGCTGGATCCGTGCACTGCGTCCCGCAGCTCTGTGCTTGCTTTCCTTGGAGGTTGTGTTCCTGGACTGGGGCTTCCATTGGGAAAAGAGCATCCTCTGCTTATGCATCCTCCGCGTATCCTTTGCTTATGCAAGCAAAGCTTGTGGTAGTCCTATTGATAGGAGGGAATTACTGGAAATTATGGGAGGGGATGAGTTTCTGTTAAGATCTCTTACCTTAACAACCGCCCATGAGATCAAGTTGTGCAAAAGTCTTTTCCATTGAAGTTTTGTACAGGGGGGATTTTGGTTTGACAAAAAAAGCCTCTCAAAAGGGCTGTCTTTGCAGGACGTGCTCGGCGGGGCACTCATCTCGGCCGTGCTGCTGGTGCTCGTGTGCCCGGCGTGGGACTCCATCGACCGCGTGCTGCTCACGAGCCCGCTCTGCCCGCTGCTCTCCCTGGCCGTGCCGCTGCTCCTGTGCTACAAGTACCCCAAGCTCGACTCCTACAGCCCCACGCGGGCCGACACCACCACCATCCTCGGCGCGGGCGCCGGAGCCACTGTGGGCTTCTGGCTGAACAACCAGTACGTGGCGGCCGCTTCCACCAGTGACGGCTTTCGCCCGGGCTTTCCGCTGCTCTCGGGCCCCATGCTCGTGGTGGTGCTGGCCCGGTTCCTCGTGGGCATCGGCATCATCCTCGTGACGCGGCAGCTCGCCAAGAGCCTGGTGCTGGGTGCGCTGCGCTACTGCTACAAGTTCCCCATGGGAGATCTGGAAGCCAGGAGGCGCCTGGAGGTGGAGGTGCCCTATAAATTTGTGACGTACTCCTCGGTTGGTTTCAGCGCGACCGTGATCGTGCCGCTGCTGCACCAGGTGCTGGGGCTGATCTGAGCCCCGTTCCGCAGAGACGCAGGTCCTGGCACCGCCGCTTTGGAGATGCAATGAGTTGTTCCAGGCTGGTGACTTGACTGAGAAACGTCTTGTGCCTTTCTGCACTGGCAGAACACCGCACCGTGAGGATTCACGGGGCAGCTGTACACGGGTGACCTGGGTTAGGAACCGGCTCTGCTGCCTCCCTCCGGCGGAGGCCGGTGGCCCAGGCGAGGGGACGTGACAAGCTCGGGGTGCAGGGCCCGTGGATGGGACGTCACGCTGGGGAGGGCGGCGCGGCGCCCCACGGAGCTGCTCATTACTGCCCTTGTCATTCTCGTCCTCAACGTCCGTGTCGGGGTGTGTGGTTTTACCCATCACAGCTCTTGGTTTATTTAAGATGAGAAAGACAAACCCAGCGCAGAGCACCTGAGTGATTCCTGGCGGGATGTTGGTCTCCTCTGGCAGAGCCTTTTCCCCCCCGGCCGGGCGGGTGTCACCGCAGCTCCAGGGGAGCAGGGCTCTGTGCTGGGAACTGCGCTGTGGGACGAGCCCAGGGACCGCAGCGGCACCTCAAGGGGCTGGGGTTAAACCAGCCGTCATCTCCCGGTGCCACGCAGCATTGCAGTGGGTCTGCCCCACACCCCGCGTACGGACTCGTAGCGGAGGAGCTCAGGACTGTTCACAGGAGCGTCGCCGCTTCCAGGCTGCTTATTCCAAACCTCTATCTGCGCTGGACCCATGAGCTGCTGGTAAAGGGCGGCGGTGACTGTGGTCTGCAGGCTGGGAGAAGCCCGCGCAGCACCTTCCTGTGGCGGCTGTTGTGCTTCGTGCACAGCCTGTGTGCCTTTTCCTGGCAGAACTGACAGGAAAAGCGGCGTTTTAAACATGTACGTTTGTGTTCTTGGGCTGTGAAAACAAAAATCGAGAATAAAAGGCGGAGTGTTAATTTTACCCGTTGACTATTGGTATGAGCTGCAAGCAGCTCGGCAGCTGGAGCGCCCAGTTGTGCCCGCGTCGCTGTGGCCGCGCACCTGGGAGAGCAGCGCGCTTTCAAAGCGAGGCTCCTACTCCCCGTGCGAAGCGGGAGCAGAAACGCCAGCAGCTGCTGGGTTTGCGCGGGCTGGGGTCGCTGCTCCGCGTCGCGCTGCATCCCCGCACGCGGGAGAGCGGCTGGAGCGCGGAGCGAGGATCCCAGCCCGCTGGATGCTGAGTGCGGCACGGCCGGCCACGCGCTCCCACCTGCAGCTTCCTGCTCTCGATCGCTGCTCTTTTCTGCCGTGGAAAGCTATAAATTCCACAGGAGTGCTTGGGTGGGCCGAAGTACCTACAGGATGTGCGCGGGATGTGGCCTCCTCTCGCCGCTGCGCCTGCAAGCACAGGATGCAACCACGGTGGGCAGCTGGAGGGCAGACAATCCCAATCTTTCTCCTGTTTAATGCTGCACCTCTTTGTCAAAAGTATTTTTGAATCGGCAGCAAGGATAAACCCCAAATTCAGCACCTGTGTCCGGCTGAAAGCAACCGATTTCCAGCAGCACCTGGATAGCGCACAAGCACTGACTTTGGTCTCCTCAGTGCCCTGCTCCCCTTTGCTGGTCAGCTCCGTGCTGATGCACACTATGCACTGCCAGCAGCACCGAGGTAAAAATAACGCTTGGTTTGGGATGACTGGTGAACAAGGGAACTTCTTAGAAGTCCTTAAAAATACTTAATTTTGAAATAGTTAATGTTGAAAAGATGTTCGAAAGAAACCGCCACTGGCAGGTAAGAGTTGCTTGGTGTCAGAAAGCATCTCTAAACCGAGGTCAAAGAAGAAAACAAATGGCAGTGGATTTCTGTAGCACTGAGCTTCGTGTGGGGTGCCTTGATTATTGAATACCTCTATGTGCAAGCTGTAAATATCAGATAATGGTTATCAGGGCCAGGAAAGGCAAAGTCCTGCAATAAATATGCTGTAGTTGTATGAAGCTTCCCTCTTGCCAGGATTCCCAGATAATCCTGAGCTCAGCACCGTGGCAAAGGTTGAATTTCAGTGCAGTGGCAGCCTTGCAGGCGCTGGTGACATTGCATGTAGTCCTGAAGGGGTTCAGCAGTGCTGAGAGAGCCTTTTAACCTTCCTGATGACTCTGCTGCTCTGCTTTAAGCAAGTAATGGTGCTTCCTAGGACCAGAGCTAATGTCCTGCTTGTGAAGTACTCGGGTACTGACGCAAAAGGGCATGGAAAAGGGGAATGCCTGATGCTGGAAGCCTGGCACCACACAGCACTGCTGCTCAAGCGCCTCCTTCCAATCTAATCTCTTTTTTACACTCAAAAAGGCAGCAAATTCGCAGGAGAATTGGGACACCCAGAGAGTGAGGAGACCTTGTGCAGAGAAATGTATTTAGTGCATGCAAATATGCCTGTACTCTGCTGAAATGCAAATCTGCCTTATTGTCGTCCTAATCCCCATGCATGACACACTAATAAACAGGGTTTTTTAATACTTACCATCTGTGTTACAGATTGCTTCCCACACTGCGAGCTTGCTTGGTTACAGTTCTGTAGGCATCACGGAGAGATATATCCTGCAAATGACAAGCCGGATAATCCCCGGGGAGGCTGTAAAATGTGAGTTGCAGTTTTCTCACTCGCCCTGTGCGCTCTGGTTGCTTGTGCTGCCTATGGCTCTATCCGTCTTCTCATTTCATGTCTGTCACACCGAGACAACTAAAATCCACGCTTCCATGTGAGGGAACTGTGGGCTTTCCAGCTGGGTGACTCTAGTGCCTTTTTTGCTATAGATTAGTGCTTGCACCAGAAAGCCCTGCCCGCTGCCTTCCCACCTGTTAGCAGCAAAGTGGGATCCACCATTTCAAAGCCATAGTGGGTCCAGAGACAGGAGGTCTGTGCAGACATGCAGCTCTTAAAACTGTGATCTGATCTCATCATCCCTGTCGCTCATCTCTTCTTGTTCAGTGTGTCTCTATAACCCACTTCTCCCCAGTCACCCCTCGGACATGGGTCTAACCTTGGGCTGTCCCCTCGTGGATCCCCGAGGCTCCCACAAGGGAAAAGAGCCACAACGCGTTGGCCTAATGTAAAATATTTACTAGTGTCAGCATGCAACATTAGAAATGGGTATAATATTGCAGAATTGCTAACTTCATTAGAAAGCCAGCAAGGAGGTAGCTTGAAAGCCCTGGCCTGGCCACCCAGGCAGCCGCGCTGCACCAGGAGGGACGGACGGAGCTCGCGGGCCTGCACGGAGCTCTCGGTTTCCGAGCCAGAAGCACCACGGAGCAGACCCCGGCTGGCCTAACTCTCACCAAAAGTCCTCCCGCAGGAAAATCCTGCTCTGTGGGAGTCCGAGAGAGGCAAAACCCTGCTGTGCTGCCCCGCAAGCGCCGCAGGGAACAGGCAAACTTGTGCAGACGACAAACATCCCGGCCTCGCTCTCGCCAAAGTCTTCTCGCTTTTCAGCGCCTCCTGCAAAAGGCCACGGGCGTGTGCTCTTAAATGCATTGTCCCAATTTGGTTTGAAGCTTCAAAACCACTAGGCTTACTTCAGCCATGAAAAAAAAATTAATTTTCCCCAAGCCCTATTTGAATTTCTGAAGGATCAACAGTTATGTCTGGAGTAGGGAAGCAGATATTACACACATCTTGCTTACAAAATAGCTCTGGTTTTCATGAAACAAGTTTATTTTCCTCCCCCAGCCAATGATGAGCACATGACAACCGTACAGAATAAAAGCTCAGCTCCTTAGTTCTGCTCACATTCGCTCAACATTTGCTCTAATCAATTATCTTATTTCATGCAATAAGAAAAGAATGAGATTCCTGTTATGCAGCCATAATCGGTTACAGTATGAAGCTGTGTCTGTGGAACATTTCTGATTTTGAGAACTAATCATGTGCTCTGCCATTACATTTCTCTTGTAAAACGCTGGGCTTTTACCCAGCTTGTTTCTTCTGCCCCCTGCCCCACGCCTTTAAAAGCAGCGACAGTGCAGTCCAGTCCCAGACACCACATTCTTGCGTTGCAGAAGCGAGTCTAACTGCAGAGGAAGGAACCTATTTACCCAAGGAGCCAGACTGTGTTTTTCTAGTTTATTAAAACATAAAAGCACAAGCAGATGTTCCCTGCAGAGAGAGACAAAGGAGCTGAGGGTGCTGCATGCGACGGTGGTCAGCTGCAGGACGGTAAAAACGCTGCCTTCACACGAAAGGTTCAATAGTGATTTCCAAGGCAGAGCACGGCATGGTGAGCTCGAATTTGGTGATAACATCAGGGTGTAGGACTCCAAATTTCCCAATGCTCTGACCTTTGGCAATGACCTCAGCACAGCGACCGGGAAAGAAAGCAGAGCCTGTAAAGAAAGTGAGAGAAAAATCAATATTTCTCCAGGCCAAAGAAGTCAATAGGCATTTTACATGGAGAACAAAGCTCTCAGTATTAAACAGTTCTCCTTGCTAAGATGCTAAGAATGGGGTCCCACTTTCTTGCATTAACAGTTGTCATGATTGATGGAGAATGAGGAAAGACTTTGAGCTAAAAATAAAATGCGAAGCCCGAAGCACGGGCCTTTTTCACACTCCAGTTGCTTTGTCAAAGGCTCTCTTGTAATAGAAAGCAGCAGAGATCAGTGAAGTCGGAGGGATTCTGAAATTAAGAACTCGTGCAGGCTTTGGGTCCTTTAGCACCTGAGTGTTCGCCACCTTTCTGTTTGGGGAAATAAAGCATCCTGTGATGTGAGCGCCGGGCAGGAATGTCACGCTTGGCTGCAGGTCCCATAATTAGAAACTTAACCTACATTCCTCATCTGCAGAGGAGCTTTTAAACAGTTTCATACATGCTGTAAAACTGAAACAATGAACGGCCCAGAAGAACCTCCCCAGGTCCTTTAACTTCAAACCTAGACCCGAGTTTTTAAATATTAAGTATTATTTAAAAAAATAGCTGGGCTGACTGTGGAAGACTCGGAGGAACCACGGGGCCTCCTTCACTGACAGCCTTGCCTGTGCGTGAACTTACCTGTGTGCGTGCAGGTTAGGCCAGCAACACGTTCCAGCTTGCCCGTGGCAGCCGCAGTGCTTTGGTTGTTGTTGTTTCTGCCCTCGCAAGTGACATTTTTCCCTGCCAGCCCTTCAGAACATGCAACAGAACCGGAGGCGCAGAAGCAGCAACCTCCCCTGCTCGGAACCGGCCTCGCCAGAGCTCGTGTCCGCCTGGGAACCAAGCGGAACAAGGGCAGCCCAGCCCTTGGCACAGGGCTCTGCTCTCCTGCAATTATGCTGGTTGAGAAACACGTTCTTCCAACCTCGCTAATAACGATGTTCACAGCACAAACATCTCCAGCACTCTGTAATGGGACAGAGGCTGAAGTGATACTCAGGGGCTTCATCCTATCAGCTCCAGGCAGATACTGCTTTATTCTAGCTCAAACTTAGTAAGATTTAGCATGTTTCGAATGCTTTTCCTAGAAGAAAATCACGGCACACATATGTTCTCTAGCAGGGATCGCTTCATGGGAAGAACGCCCCTTCCCTTCTCTGTTTTTGGTCCATCCCAGCATGATTAGAGTACTGGGATGCTCCCGCAGAAATTGCATTAAACTGGAAAGAATGGGGTAAGCTTCTGTGGTCTAAGATGAAATGTGAAGCTTGTATTTTTCCTTTGCTTCCTTCAATCATTTTCATCCTGGAAATGACAGGAGGCCTGGATGCCACCGAATTAAGGCGCTCTGCTTGGGACCTCTGGCTAGCGGTGCGGCAGGGACTGCTGTGAACTGTTCCCCAAAGGGACAGGATTAACAGAGGACACTGGATCCTACAGATCCTCCTGTTTCCCAAAGCCAAAGCAGCCCTGGCTGTGTATTTTGTGGGTTTGCCCTTGCACACGGGGAGGATTCCCTACTAACTTACCGCTCAACAGTCTGACGAGGAGGGACAGTATCCGAGATGAGTCAACATCCCTTCCTTTACCCCCTTTCAGCGTTTTCTCAATAGCCTAAAATCTGACAAAGCATTTTCTGCAAAAGGAGTGAGTTACTGGGCGTGAATCAAGTTGCATCAGTGCAGATAAGAAACGCCCTGCGCTCTGTTTCTGCAACAGGATGAGGACAACCATGTGCTGGGAGCTGCTTCAACAGTCCAGCCCTTGGTATTAGTAAATGATGAAAGTAACATAGCAGATGTTTTAAAAATCTTTTGAACTGGTATCTTTTAGATCATCTGGTCCAAATCTTGGCTATGAGTGCTCACCTACTACTTACACTGGACATTCAAAAATAAAATGATCTACACACAGAAATTCCGGTAACAGATGAATCTGGCCAAACAGCAGGATTCAAAGTAAGCATTAAAATAAAACTTGACAAAACACATTTAGAAAAGGAATGCCGCACATACAGATCGCACTGCAGATTACTCCTGAAAACATAATCTAAAAATAAAGTGCCCTGGTAGTTAGTGGTTAAAGTTTTCCTATCTGTGAATAAAGCTTGTATTGTACCATTCATGTGAGCAGGATGCAGTGACATTCTTTCAGAAGCCTGAAAGTAAACTCAAACTGGCACAAGAGCAAGAAGCAAGCAAACGTTAATGTTGTCATGGAATCCCACCAGAAAACTGTAGGGAAAAAGAAAAGAAGGGCTTCAACAACAGCGTCAGTGAGAAAAATGAGTCTGAATTGTCTGTTCTTCTGAGCTGCTTAGTGTGTAACCTGGGGAAAGCTACTCCAAACACATATCCAAATACATGATGGCTTAACTGTTTTTGACCTGGTTTTAGATCTCTCAGTGTGGCGGGGTCTGGAATAATTCTCCATGGAGTCACTCTATGGGGAAGGCAGTTCTTGTCCCTGTCCCGTAGAGCAGGTTTGAAGCGCAGTGCTGGCCCGGCAGCAGCGAGCCCCGGGACACTCACGGCGGGACAATGCGCTGCAAGGGACAATGCTCAGCAGCACCAGCCCGCTGCTCGCAGAGCAGGGGCTGGGCCGGGACAGCCGCGGCGGCGGCACGGAGCTGCTCTGCACCAGGAAGCTCTCGGCTGCGTTTCATAACAAGCAGCTTGCTGAAGAAACCGGCGGCAGCGATTACCGGGCTTGCTGCAGGGGAGTCCCACGGGCTCCACGCTTAGTCACCCAGCAGCCAAACCTGCCTGCTTATTGTGGCTGTTAATCAGCGGGCTCCTCGGAGATAAAAATGACACGGTGACTACAGGTGCTGCAGATGGTGGCAACTGAACACATTGCGCTGGAAGCCATGAAACTGTGATAAGGCTAATTATCAGCTGAAATGCTAATTTAACTAGAACCTGACCGCTGACCGAAACTGAGCCCCTCTGAACACGGGCAGAGCAGGGATTATTGCAGAGCTTCGTAATTCGACTGCACTGGACTGGTGGCTTCCCACCAAGAGAAGGTGGTGACAGGCCCTGCCCTGTGCTGCTGCTGCATGCTAATGCACCACCTCGAGATGAGGCGCCTGCTCCCCGGACACCCGAGCGCTCCTCGGGGCCTCGCTTCGTGCAGGGCTGCCTCAGAGCCCTCTCTCTGTGCAGGGTTATCCTGCCCTGTTAGTGGCTGCGGTGGCCTGCACAGATCTGGGCTGGTGCTGTGCGAGGCAGTGACCACAATGCGTGGCCGGGACAGGGGAGGAGAGCGGGACGAGCTGCTGGCTGCTGCTGCTCCAGGCCACGCACTAGGCGTCCTGCCACGTCCTCCGCTGCAGCACTCCATGCTGCAGAAGGACCGAGATGTTATTTGTCTTCCCCTGAGAGCCCTCGCAGAGTGAGCAGGTAAACACATCATTAATTTCAAAGGGGAACACATGGCTCCGCCAAGTGCAGGAAACAGGACTCCCGAGTCACCTTTTTGTGTTAGTTACCCTACGGTGGACTGAGTTTCGCCGTGCAGCCCCTCGTCTCCGTGGCACTTTGCAGACACGGCACCTGCACGGTACTGCTCTGTGGCTGCAAGAAATCACACAGCAAGCACATGGAAAGGAAAGAGCCTGCTAAAAGCTTCAGCATCCCCTTCTGTTTGGCTAACGCCTGGTTCTTGCACCAAAGGAATGTAAGCTGAGGAACAGCCTTACAGATAATTAATGAAGTCTGGTTAATAATGAAACTTATTAGAATAATTGCTGCAATAGGGAATGCTGCTGGGTTTATCCATGTCGAAATGGCCTCCAGAGCACAGCCAGGGCAGCCGGGGGCTCCCAGTCCCACCAACTCCCTTTGACCAAGCACGTGGCCAGTGAAGGAGACTGCCCAAAGGCTGAAATTTTGCAATTTGGGCCTTTTTCACATATCTCTGCAAAGGCACCAGGATTTGGAGTAAAGCACATTTCCAGACAAAAGCCCACAGATGTTGCAAGGAAATCACTTAAAGAAACAGAAGTCAGGCCAAGCGAAGGGCATAGAGCAGAAAGAGGGAGGAAGAGATGCAGGTTTTCCACAGCAGGAGGGAGCGATTTGACCGCGGGACCAGGTGGGGGTAGAAAAGGGGATTGGAGGGGGAAGCTCCTCCCTGGCTCCAGGGGGGAAAGGCTGGGGGCTACAGGGGAGCCTGGGTAGCCCCCAGGACAGCCCAGCAAACCAACAACGGCATCAAAACAACCACGAAATGAAGGTAAGGAAACTTGTTCCTGCTTGGTGAGTTTCTTGCATTCTCAAGCAAAGGGCAATGATATTTCTGCTTCTGGCAGGGCTTGTGTAGGGTGCTGGGCACTGCGCTCTGCTGTGACCTCCTGCACTAAAGTATAAAGCTCTGGAATGGGATCCAAGGCCTGATGAATGATGTATGATAATGAATGTGCTACTGGTGTGCATGGGGAGCCAGGAAAAAATGCATGGGCTGGTGTCTTGTTTGAATAAACTGCCCTCTAAGCTGCAGCACAGCGCTCTTAATTTTATGATACTACCCATTCCAAAATACAACTTTAATCACATTAAACACATTTATCATGTTTTTGATATAGTTAATGCACACAAGCCTATTTTCCTAGGGTAGTCTCAAAAGGTGAGGTACAAACATTACTTCTATAAACTTCACCTTGAAATCCAGCCAGAGATCACAGAGTCCCCGCTGACAGAGCCCTACACAATGGCAGGGGAAGCCAGACGGTTCGGCAGTGGAAATCCACCTTTCAATATCATAATTGGTAGTTACAAAAGGGGTAGGCTGAAACACAATATACATTCCTGGAGAAGAGAATCTGAAGCCAGTCATGTCTGAGGCTGACACGTAAGCGGGAGACAAAAGCCACTTCTCGTGGCTGTGAGTAAAAATTTAATTTCCAGTGTTCAGTGGTGTAGAAATAATACCTTTTAATTAAAGCTTCTGTAGCATGTCTTCAAAATCTGTAATTGCCTTTCTGAATTCAGGCAGCAGGGCCACTTTGATTGCTTTGGGGTAATTCTTTGGCCAGTAATCCAATAGAGTATGTAGTCTTTAGCACATTTTCTGGCTAATTGATCCTCAAAAACCTCAGCGTTCCTTGCACTCTTTGTTGTCAAACACCTTGCACAGTTTCTTTACTCTGTGCTCCCTCCTTCTCAGAAAGAAATAGATTAAAGTAGTATTATAGGCCTACAGTTGCACTAAGCCTTAAAAACCTCCCCATTCCTTCCCGTAATTTGAAGGCACATCGGAAGCTGAAGCTTAAGAAGGTAACAGAGTGGAGCTCATGTGGCCTCTGAAGTCTTTCATCCTAATTCCCATTCCCCTTAGTCACTCCAGCTGCCCTTTCACTTCCTCGTCCTGACTCACCTGTTGAAGGGTTTTTACCTGTGCTGTGGGTAATTCAGCCCTGTGAAGCTACTGGTTGTTTTTCTTTCTAGGTTCTTCACATTTTAGACAGATTGACTCTTATGAGAGCACCCTGACTTTCTATTTGTGTATGTATTTTAAAGGCAACTACGTTCTCTTGGGCGTCCATGCAGTACACTCAGACTCCCCAAACCTAATGCAGTGTGAACTGCACAGACATCTAAATCCCTTTTTATGGGATGATTCACCTTAAGGTCCTCTTATCCATGCAGATATCAACTCTTGCATGATGTTGGAACACACTGTGGGATGCCAATTGTTCTTACATGTTGCCAGCAGTTATTTCCTCATACCCAGTCTTGCATCCAGAGCAAACTGGGGCTGAGTGTGATACTCGTAAGCTACAGTTTTTGGTTTGGAGCTCTTGAGGAAAGCCCAGTCAGAACCTCTCCCCCTTCCAAATCATACCTAATGGCAGGATATGGCAGGAAATAAGACAATTAGTATTGGAAAATGCAATAAACAGCTAAATGAAATGAGCAAATAGGTTCAGAGATTACTAATGCTTTCTTTAAAGGACATCTTTCATTTTATTTTTATTTTTTAATAAACCTCCTTATAAGGGACACAGGGGAAAAGGGCAAAGGAACAATCAGTTCTTTACCTGTCCAGATAAAGAAATATATCCAAAAATGGAGTTAAGTATTAGGGCTCTTGTTGCCACAATAAGGTCATGAACAGTATAAAATCATCCACAAACCTGAAGTGATGAGTGAATTAGTCATCTACCCCAGAGCAACCAAGTCAAGGCTGCACTGTTATTAATTTGTGCCTAAAGCTGGGCATGAGGCAAACTAAGTCATTTTTATATTTTGCAAGAACTCATATATATAATTCTACAACGGAATATCTTCTATATTTGACTATATTTAAGAATATTTAGGTTCAACAATATTCTCCTACAAATATAAATGTACAATACTCATCTCTGTAATAATACTTTTTTCTGCTATGTCTGCAATTAAAAACCATAAACAAAATGATGCCTTCTTGAAGATATTATAATTGACAAAACAAGTAGCACTTAGCAGAGTGCCTTGCTCATTTTATTACTTCTAACTGTAATTGGGGTGCAGTAACCATAATACTGCTTAGAAAAAATCAGTTGTTAGACTCAAGTAAGGAAGTGTGTGCAGTGATGGACTGGGAACTGGTCTATCTAGTAAGTTCTTCCTCTCTGAATAGAGAGACAGACACTGATTATTTAAAATTTATTTTTAAGCTTAGCTTTATTTCTGATTCTCGCTGTAGAGCTCCCCAAGAGGAGTAAGAGCATGTGTGGGTGTTGCCGGGTGTTCCTACTGCAGCCACAGCAGGTAGGGGCTTGGGGAAGGTAACAGGTTTAGAGCTTCTGCTCCTGGATCTGTGTTGTACCTAGGATTATGGTACTGTCAAGGGATTTAAGATTATGTGGGTAAAAGTGCTGTTTCTGCCCCTCCTGGTGGAAGGTGGTATTGGTGTGAAGGCTAAGGAAAACTGGCATCTTGGGGCACAGATCAGCCTCTGGTCCTGGAGCATCAGGGTGATTGCCTGAAATGATGTGTAGAGAAAAGCTTGTCTTGAATGGAAAACCTATGGAGAATTCTCCTAAATTCTCTGCATTTTCTTAGAAATTAGTATTGGTGTCACAAATTCATTGAGCTCAATAAATTTGCATTTGTGCAGCAGATACGGGAAATGGCAATTTTACAGTGGAATTTATGTGTGCCTACCATTCCATAGCAAATCTTTGGTTTTAGGCTAGTTTTGAAATGTGGATTTATCTGGAATGTTATAGTTTGTCCTTCCTAAAAGTCCCAGACCTATGCTGATATTGTGTTACAGCTATTTATAAAACTAGAGAATTCCTAATACCCAATAAAGCTCTATTTTCTCAGATGTCCTCATAGTTAACTTGAGTTAGAGAACATAATGCTTTGAATATTAATCAACTTAATTCTTTCTGTTCTTTGACTGTTTTTGTCCCTTTCTACATATCTAAAAGCTTAATTCACCTTTAAAAAAAAAACCAGAATCTGTCAGACTAGGGAACAAAGCCTGAATAAGCCATATTCTTTATGGTAGGCGGCATAACATACTCTATATGTGCACAGTAATTCCAGCAGGCTTTGGCTTTAAGGCTCTAATTTCATATAGGCCATTAGAGAATAACAAGAAACAACAGCAAGTCCGTCTGTCTCCTTTGGCATGTTGTGTTTAGAGTGTAGATGTTTATTCATTTCATGCCCTAGACTGGGCTGCCCTCCCTGTCCAGTGCCCTGATGTTACTTGCCCAGAGATGGCTACAGCCACCTTTGGTGGCTACCACATTTCATGCTTTTTAGGAAATAGCTTCACAAACTAGTACACAATTAAACTAGGAATGGCTGCAGTTACTAAAACTGTTCGTCATTTAGTTGCCAGCAACTGGGATTTCACACGCCACAGCTCCTGGCTCTAAGATTGTGGCCACACCACTAGGAGTGCAAATGCTCACGCTGGTTAAGAGTGAGCCAGTTCCCAGCCAGAAGCAACGGAGTCTAACAAATTTGGCAATTCTGTCCTCGGTACAACTAAGGAAATTCTGGGACTAGCCACATTTGCTCAGTATTTCTCTGCTTCCTTCTGCCTGTAATGCATAAGCCCCCCCAAAAAACCATAAAGCCCATTTTGCTACTTTGGGCATAGGAAATACCAGTCTTGGGATTTTGTATGCACACTGATGTAAAAGTTTGAGCTAAAAACTTGCAAACTCCTGCTTAAACATTCATTGTTTGAGTAAGAATATTTATATCACAGTAAGTCTGAAGGAATCTTGCTGTCGCTGCATCACAGTTCAAAACCCAAAGTGAACTGCAGCAGTGTTATGCTGAGCGTCTCCCCTCCAGCCCCTTGCATCCCTGTGGGTCTCTGCAGTGAGAACAGATGAACCTGCTGTGTGATGTGGGTTCTGTTATCAGCCACCAAACCTGGGGCTGGTGCCACCCTAAACATCAACTCCACAACACAGCCAGCCTGCAGCATCTCTGACTTCCATGGAAACTCATGTGCATGTGGGGAAAAAGGTTGCTAAAAATGCCAAACCCCTTCACCTAAAAATAAATACACTTTTTTTTTTCCCTACTTACGGACTTGAATGATCCCTTTTCTAGAGATGGCAATTAACAGCTATATTGAAAATAAAATTTCTAAGAAATAATCCTCTCTCCTAAAATGTGAGAGGACAGACTATAAAGTAGAGACCTATATAGTACAGTGTAAGCTGTGACAGAATTTTTAAACTCTGGAGGCAAGGCAGATTTTTATCTACTAGACATGCTGTGATCTTTGATTAAAGAGATAGTAGCCTTTGGGAGAGTAGCTTTCTGAGTGATCCTTCAATTACAGCCACATTTGAAGAAATTAAACTGGAGTAGAAGGTGATTGGTAGGGCTGAAATAAATCCAGCCTCAGTTTGTAGGGACTTGGTGCCTATGGATTGGAAGCCTTCTATCCAAACGGTAGAAAAAGAGCAGATATAATAGACAATTAAGTGGACCTTAAATGAGCAGCTATACCTGTCCTAGTAGTGAACTTACATCTCTAAATTCAAAATTAAGTTATTTCTTCATGTAACTAAGCTGCCTTGATGCTACAGGGGAAACTGCTCAAGAAAAAATAAGGAGAAATTAATTGGAAAATTACAAGGTCTTAAGTAGCCAACTTATGGGAAAGCCACGAGGACTAGTGACAAATGCCTAATTTTGCAGGAGGCAAAAAGGGGACGATGTGAGAGCTTTGCTGGCTGTGACATCCTGCTCCTCAAATCCTGCTGTCTTGATGGGCATACAGTTAAGGCATCGTGATTAGTGATCAGTGTTGGAACTCCGAAACAGCTGTGCAGAGTCAGGGTAGTATGTTTAAAAATGTGGTCACTAACTTGCACTAAAATTATTCAGTTTTAAAAAAGTGTCCCATCTTAAAGCTGCTGGGGAAAACAAACTAAATCTTTTCAGAAAGTATAGGAGTGAAAGACTGAATCCCACAAGAACAACTTACTGGATAAGCCTCAGTATCAGTTCTGGGAGAGAGGAGAAAAAAAAAAGGGGGGGGGAAAAAAAAGGAAAAAACCCACAGAACTGAATAATTTGGGCAAGGCCCCACCTATATTCAGTGGTGAAACAAATGGAGTCAAAACAAAAAAAGTTAAAAAATGAGAGATATAAATTGCACTGTATTACCTAATGTGAGAAGCTGAAAATTCTTTAAGGAATTAAAGGAATTTAAGGAAACTGAGGAGGGTTGGGAAGATGGACTGGCAGCAATAAGGACAGTGTTAAATTTTTAAAGTATCAGAACCAAATAGGTGGAGATATTCTTATTTATTTACGAGATTGATTAAACTTTTAAAGTGAGAAAAGACACAAGTTTAAAATATTTTCTTTATCTGGAAAAAGTAAGGTTTTTTTGAACATAATGAAGTGTCTTCTGTCCACGGACAATTGAAGTTTTGTTACATCTACCAGGAATAGGATGTTTTTGAGATATTCTAGAGGTCTTAGGCCCCAGAGTTGTAAATTCCCAAAGCAAATATCCTGTCTCCTGGTGTTAATTAACAATAACAAAACTGAGGAATTCCATAATTCCATAGAAAAATGTTAATGTATTCCAAGATGGATAATGAAGATAACCATAAAATTAGTGATTGTGACACTGAATCTGAGTAACTCAAAAAATATTTTGTGAACTGTCAAATATGAAATGCAGAAGACTTAAATTCAATCAATTAGCAGCTTGCATTTGATGGAAAACAGATGTTGTTAAATTTGAGTCTATCTTTTCAAATTTCAAGTCTGTTCTATAAATGAAATTGCAAGGATGTAAGGGCATCTATGAAGTATCTATTTTTGAATGCTCACTGGATTAAGAATTGGAATAAGATATTTTCTAAAATGTCACAACTGATGTTTTGAAGCTTCATATAAAGCCCATTTCCTATGGTTATCTATGAGTAAATATGTAATTATTGATACTCATGAATGACTCAGTGGTTGCCAAGACACAAAACTTAAAGGTCACACTTGCCATTGACAGCAACCCAGCTAGAGCTGATTAGTGTTAGAGGTGCCAAATCCAACACAGCCACTCAGCATCTGTGTTTATTACTAGCTCCCAATTTAAACCTCACAAGAAATATGAAGAAAGAAATTTAAATCTCACAAGAGATAGTTGCATGAGTGCAATTCTGTACATAACTCGGAACTAGTCCCAGACTAAAGAGATTTAGGTTGTGATTTGTGTCAAAATGATTATTTTAAAAGCAAAAGGGCAATTCCTTTGCCCAGAGTGCCAGGAGGGAATAAGACATGGCTGCTTCCAGGAGTGCATCGGGGTGATCTGTGGGATTGTGGAAATGCAGTGTGATTTCTTCTTCCCTTTCCTTTCCACCAGTACCTATAGGATTTACTTGTGTATTGGAGTCTGTTCTGAGCATTTTAACTGAATGGGCAATTTTTGGTTTTTCTTTCTCTGTTTCAACTTTAAAGTGGTATCATTTAGTATATTTAGTAATAGTGAAAAAGGAACTTGTTCCACTAGTACTTCTAAGAAACTGAAAGCACTGAATGCTAAATATATGTTGAAACTCTTAAATTCAGTCACTCAACCCCCCCCTCTTCCTTTAGGCTGCTCAAAACATCCCTTCTCTACTTATTACTGAGCTCAGATTACACCGAAGAGTAGTGCAAAGGCCAGGGGAACATCACAATTTCACCCATATTTTCTAGCATCTGTACTTCTTGCACAGGTGCTGCTGTAAGGGCAAAAAGGCTCTGACCTTAAGGTCAAGTCACAGAGCAGTTAGGTGTTAGGGGAACAGAAGGGGCTTAAATAGCCATGATTTGCACATATGGACCAAGCACGAATACAGTACAGGCATCTTATTTATCAAAATGATTTTGGAATAATCAAATATCTCCTCAGTTGTCACTGTATATTCAAAACTATTTTTTGCCATGTTTTCTGATAATCACTGGAATATTTTAATCGGTTACATAAGGAATAAAACCAACCAAGCCTAAGGCTTTTTATACTGTGCTGTATACTAGTCTCACTTTTTCTCTATGTGATTTCAGCAAAACTTACCTGGAATCTTTCTAAATCCTAATAAGTGTCATAGGATAAACCTCTTTCTTACTATACACATTTTAATTTTGAATAGGCAATAGGAAAGTATGCTCCCCAAAATACCTTTAAATCTACAGCCGGTCTTATCCTGATTTAGAACCTCTGAAGTAACTAGCACTGTTCCTCTGCTGAATATTTCAGTATGCTGCAGCCTGTTAGGATGTTACAGGATACCTTTTCTTCGCTCAGCAATCGACCTTGCTCCATCATCTGCTGACCTTCTCGCTCATGTGCTTTTTAATGACAGAGTGCAAAGCAAGTTTTTTTTTTTAAAAAGGGGAGGGGAATAAAAGGAAAACCCAACTCCAAACTCCTTTATTTCCAACCATCTCTGCAGTCAAGGTCTTCTAAATAAATTGGTGCAGTGACACTGCATTCACTATGACACTTGACTATCAGCCATCTGCATTGTCCCCAAGGTTAAACTCCAATGTCAGGAGATCTGCAGGGAAAGCAGAGTCATCTGGTAGAGCTGCTGCTTAGAAGGTACAGACACCTTCTATCCTTCATCTTTAGCCAAAAGTCAGAATCTCCTCAGAACATATTACATATGACAAGTCCTCATTCATCCTTCATGCTAAAAATGTTGTTGAATAACATGAGAATGCAGGGATTTTAAAAGAACAAGTCCCATGGCATCAGGAATATCAAGAGCCCCAGGATTTAGAAGTGACTTATGCGCTGTGCTGTAAGGATTATTCTTTGGTATCTTTTTTGCTCTTTTTCAAGTCAGTCCGACATTACTGGAACACTGTAGTGCAGAATACAAAACATGTGCAATTATTTCCAAATGCTAAAGCAAACTCTTGATATGTGTATTCAAAAACAAGCTACAGATGTGTTTTGAAAAGGAATCTAAGAGGCCTGACTGTCACATCAATGACAGCTGAGCACCCAGCTCCTAGGGACATTCCAAGGCCCACAGAACAGGCAGCTCTGCCCTTAACTGCTCTTTGCTCAGCAGGATGTCAGTGTCTCCCAGATCTTGGAATGCCCATGCATGAAACACAAGAAACTGCTGCTACTACCCCCAGAATCTTGTTCTTCTTTACTGTATTTATTACATGGTTATTTTAGCTAACAGAATAGGTTAGTTGCTAGTTGCTGTCTTGCGTTAACCTCTCAATTGTGCAATGTGGCCACTCTTTCTTTTCTGTGCATATGGTTCTTTCTCTTCTGTGCATGTGCACATGGATGCAAAAAGGAGATTTTGCACTTAAGGGCATTATTTCTATTTGTGCAGGTCATTCTATAGGGACAAACAGTAGGCTTGTTATAAAACTACAAACTGCTTGTGTAAGCAGCGGGATTAGTCTCAAAGGCGATTTGATAAAGCTGTAAATTTAAAATAAGAAATTGTCATCTCCAGACAGGGTTAGTCAAAGAACGTAGTGGGTATCTGTCACATTCATCAACTCATTCAGTGACTTCTTATCCTTTCCACCAACTGCTGAACTAATTCATTACAAATAGTCCTTGAAGTTCATGCCATGTACTCTGAGTCTCCTTAAAAAGTGGTCAGCTCAATTTACATAAAACTACTGAGAAGAGTTCATGGGAAGCCTCTAACTCCACTGAGTAACCCATTACATAACTAGTGAGTAGTTCCACTCATGCTGCAGTGAGGCAGCATATATGACACCATTTCTTCTTAGTGGCTACTCCTGTTAACAGCAGCACCTTCCTTTCAGACTGCAATGAAACATTTGAGCTCCAGAACCATCCCTGCTGCGTGCTGCAGCTGTGTGCTCCTTACCTTCTCCCGCCTTGATCACATATCCGTTCTCTTCGTTCGGTACATCCAGAAGCTGCATGACTCTGTCCAGCAAACCGTGGATAATCTCAAACCCTGGGTTCTTATTGTAATAAATTGCACAGAGGTGTCGGTAGTTTCTTGCCCCTACATCTGAAGAAGAAGCAGCAGCAGCGTAAGTTTTATTTTCTCAGAAATTTTATCACACTTTAGATCTTCCCTTTTGCATCAGTTTCCTTCTGTGATAGTCAGGCATTTAGTGCTCAAAGGAGAAATGAGTATGTAAAGTGCCCTCTCTATGACACCTAGCAGAATCTGAGGAGATAAGTGGATTTCTTTGGACTCTCACAATGAGAAATTGGGGTTTAAAGTGTATATTATACCTTGGGCAGGAAACAGTTGTTAAATACAAATATCTTCTAACCAGTGATAGATACCAAGCATATATTTATGTGCTAGAGAAATTCTGAGTAGACCAGCCAAAATATTTATATTTGGCAAGCATGAAAAAGCTTGTGACACTGATGGGAAAAAAAAAAATTGTTATTTCCCACAACTGGGAAAAGTTGATTGTGTTAGTATGGTGATCTGTGAAAGATCTGAAATCATGCAGGTTTGCAGATCACAACTGATGCTTTTCATGATCATCTTGGACATCCTCAAATGAAAACCACTAGGAAAAATGTGCTACGTTTCACAAATTCAGGACTGTGACAGAAGTGTGTCATACTTGGGACAGCTCCTATTGCTGTGACTGCTGAACTGACTTTGCAGATTTTGCCCTCTAGGGCTGTTGCATCTAGTGCCTGTGGAAGACCCAAATAGGTTGTCTCTCTTGTACTGCCCTGGTTGCTTAACTCAAAAGTACTATGTCTGCCTTGATTCACAACCTTAGCCTCTGCTGTGAGTCTTCTTACACTACACGCTTCATCAAAATATATTTTCCTTTTTTATACTGTACAGGCACTTTTAAAATGAACTTGCAGTCATGTCTTTAGGCTGCACCTTTGCCACACACTGTCTAGCACTGCTGTGGTCTATCAGGAAGCTTTACTCATTGCTGATTCTAACCTTTCTCCTTTTTTTTTGAGAGGAATGATTTAGGAAGGGAACAGGAAACCTATTGTCACAAAGCTGCCAATTCAGTTGCACTGAAATTCAAAACACTGATTAACATGGTCAGCTCCTTTGTTGCCTCTAGGTCTTTCCCTTTTCCAGGTTCAACTGTATATGTATTTAGCAAGATTGACTTATCCACAGGGTAAATTCTTTTGAAACTAAGGAAGGTCTCTTTCTGTGACAGTCATCCTCTAGAAATTCATGTGCTTTTAAAGCATATTCAGTACAAAGGTGCATTACATCTCATTTTGGACCAGAACTGAATTTCTGAAGGAAATATCCTGATTATCCACACTTACCATGCTTGCATTCATTGTAAAGCAATCCTAGAGCATATAAACTGGCTTTCTTTCAGCTGCAATTAAATCTGAAGTGGTGTTCAGGACAGGCACGTAACTAGCTTCAGTCACTAAAGGGCATTCAGTGCGTGATTTGACTAGAGCTAGTCCAAAGTAGAGCTTAAACATGTAACATGGACTCAAATCACAGCTTTATCTTCTCCTTTTGTACTGCACTGCTTCGTAATGTAGACGTATCCAGCCTAACAAGTTAGAGCCAGATTTATTATCTGCAGAGGATGACGTAAAATAAACAGATTTCTTCCCTTCCAGGTTTCCTATGGCATCTACAGTCTACTAATTGTCCTAGTGGTGGGAGTATCTAGATGAGCATTCTCATTTCCTTCTCTTCTACCTGATGGTGGTTACATATAGGGAGTAAATATAGACAAAAGCTTTCTCATGAAAAAGGTCATGAAAGCTGAACTTTGTGCTGGGGCAACGGATGCTGCATTTTGTCACCTAGGAACCTTTTACTGTTACAATAACTTGTAGTTTTAAGTAACAATGGAGAGTCCAATTCTGAAGTTTATGTTAAATGGCAAGCCAGAAAACCTACAGAACATGTATCAATAGCTGCTACATTTGATCTCTGTCTTCCTTGAACACAGTGGTCTTTTGGTCCCAGCATTGTGTGTCTCTTTCCCAGCTCTATTAAGACTCCAATTGCTACTACTGCTATTGCAAATATCTTTATTTGCCCTTAAGAAAGCAAGTTTTGGGACTTCATGCCCTACTTCTTTTTTTCTTGGTGATTCATTTCATGAGCAGAATCTGCAGTGATTATCTGGATTTGCTTTAATTACTGCTTAGTCAGCAGTGTCTTAAGATCACTATTCTTAACTTAAAGACAGAAACATACATGGCATTTTTTATACTTCATGATTTGCAACCAACTGTAAAAATTCTTGGTAGGGGAAAGGTATGGCATTTTGAAGTGTTCCAAAAAGCTATGTGCTATGAAACATACTCTTTTACAGAGTTATATCAAAACACAAGAAGTTCATTCACTGCATATCACCGGAAGAATGAAGAAAGTATTAGGGAAGTGTATGCAAAAGCTGGCAGATATTAGAAATGCTTCAGTTCTTTATAACTCACTTAAGAGATCTCTTGTGTCATGCCATGAAACAGTTCTGTTTTTTAAATGAGTCTGCCAAGTATGTCAACCTAAATTACATATAAATAGAGATATAGATATTTCTGAGACTTCAAAGCACTTCCTGGAGATGCTGCTGTTAAACAATCCCAAGGATGGGTAGCTGGGTAGGAATATGTGAATCAAGAGAGGGCAATGGAAGATAAAGTGGTGTCATTTGCTGGCCCTAGCAAACTAGAGAGGCTTCACAGAAATGACCTGGTGAGTTGAAAGGGGCATCTGTTCTTTTAAACAGCTTCATAAAAAAGAGCTATTTTCTGTATATATTTAAAGATTGCAGACTTTTTGGAAAAGAAAATGCTTCAAAATATGTCCCTGGCTGTACTTGCACTTGATGCAGGTTATGTTCAAGGTTACCAAGGACTTCTCACCTTCACCTAGGTCACTCTAAAAGCTATTTATTTATTTATTTAGTGGATTCATTTCTTTCACTGTGGTGGAAGAGTGAAAAGGAATTCTCTGCTTGAAGTAGTGGTGTAAAAGTGATTATTTCTATGCTGAACTAGCGTTACTAACTCTGCTGCTAGAAGAGACTATATAATGTTACAGGCTAAACCACACAAATAAAAAAAAAATTCACTGCTGTATTTCCTCCTGCCCCAAGAAGAAACATTTATGTTCAGATTTGGCTCTATTTAGTTATATTGAATCTGGCACAAGTTTTGCTTATTTATTACATCAAACCTTTCTGGCAGATCTGTCTGGAGGAAAAAAGTTCTGTTCATTCTGTTTACCTTGGTCAGTACGAGTTCTGTGTAAGAAGGTATTTTAGAAAAAAAACATTTAAAAGAGCTAGATTCATTCACACACGAATGACTACAAGATGCCATTTCAAATGCTGTTAAAGTCCATACTCTGACCCATACTTCTTAAATTATTAATTGGAAATTCTACATGCCAAAATCATGAAATAATAAAATTAAATTAGTCAGTCTGATGACATAAGCCTTCTGCAGGAAATCTCATTCCATATGTGAGAGGACAACCCCACATTCTTCTGTGTTTGCAGAATTACCTGTTATTTTGTTCTCTCCAACTCTTTCAAACTATTTACTTGGCAAGTCTAACTTTGGGAGTAATGTTGGGAAAAGCACTAGTTATTCTAAATATATCACTAAACAGTTTCAGTTATTGTTCATAGTCTGCAAATGCCCAACCTGTGAAAGGGCTGCCCAAGTGGGCAGGTTACAAAGCTGCTGGTTCACAAGTCTTATCTTCCATCTGCTGCAGTGGTTCTGATCAAACTGAAGGGCACTACAGACCCAGACTTTGTAAGACTGTTAGGCAGTCGTTTGTATAAAAGGAAAGCTTAGAAGAGCTACAGTTAACACATGTACAAAATAATTATTTAACTAGCAAATTTTATGAAGCCAGAATAAACAGTCTCCTTATTCCAAGATAAATAGCTCCATGCTCAGTACTGAAGAACGCTAATGCTATTCTGCCATGTCTACCACGTTTTTTTCCATACTAGCTAACTCATGGCCAAGAAGGAATGAGCTGTACCACTAAACTGTCTGTATTTAATAATAATAAAAAAAGTCTACATGCTTTGCTAAAACTGCTTATTTTGCTTGGCATGGCTTTTTTAAGTAATTTACAAATTAAATTAATCAACAAAGCAATTTACTTGCCATTTTGTTTATGCCTTACATAAACCTTTGCTTTGCAGATCCCAAATACCTTAAACATAACCACTAAAATCTGAAACCAGATAATAGAACAACAGAACCCTTTTGCTGCTGAATCTAAAGCAGTGTCAGCCTTTTTCATGGAGAGGCAAAACTTAATTCAGAGTCGTACCCCAGCTGTCATCCCCCAAATTTGTAGCTGTGCACTCTTTTCCCACTAAGATGCCATATAGAAAGAATCAGTAAAGTTCTTTAGAAGGCTTTTTGCAAACAGTTTAAAAAAATCCATGTATACAATCCATTTTACTTTGACACTTTTTATCCAGATAAAAAGACTGTCTAATGCTTTTAGACTATCCAATGAAAGGAATACAAAAAGGCTGCATCACATAGGAAGAATTTCACTGAAGCTTTTGAAAAGTGAGCTAGATACTTCAACTGCCTCATGCCATACAATTAAAGGCTCCAGCATGATTGAAAGGCAGGAATCCTCTCTTATGCACAGCTGGATTAAGTGGAAAGATAAGGAAAACTTTACTTCCTTATACAGTTTCACACATAAGTCATGATCTACTCTTTATTTAATATTTCCAGTACATATCTAATTCTTAATGTTGGTTGTCAGTTCTTCAGAAGATAAGTCTGGAGAACAGAACCAGCAATCCTGTTTTCAGGTGATGGAAAGGTGGGCAAGGGATTCATGTTGAGGCAGGTAGTCATGCCAACTCTTGCATTATTCTGAGCTACAGATTTCCATAAAAAAGTGGTCTGCAGCTTTAACTGATACTCCCTGTGAATGCTAAGGAACCACCTCTTACCTGTACTGTCATCTTTCAATACAATGTCAGAAATCTCAAAGAGCTTCAGGGGCAAGGGCATCTTCCGATTCGCAGCAATAGTTTTCAGCAGCCCTGGAAGGAGGCTTGTCCGTGCCACCTGCAGGACACACACAGAGGCTGCAATGAGACCTTCCAGCATAACAAAGACAACATCTCCTAATTTCTAGTTTTGCTCACTTGCAACAGGAGTTTAAAAGCAGGGAGGTGCAAATATGACACTAATCTCTTCTCCTTGAGCATCTCTGTAAGAATTACTGAACCCCCTAAAGTACATTTTCTGTACAGACTATATGCTATATTCTTCTGACCGTATACATGACAATAGCATTTTGCAAGTGCTAGAGCTACAGTGTAGAGCAGGATAACAAACAAGTCTCACAAG
Source organism: Nothoprocta pentlandii (assembly GCA_013398315.1). Classification (NCBI taxonomy): domain Eukaryota; kingdom Metazoa; phylum Chordata; class Aves; order Tinamiformes; family Tinamidae; genus Nothoprocta; species Nothoprocta pentlandii. The sequence goes on along the minus strand of VZSG01000014.1, from coordinate 3,539,283 downwards.
GCGAGTTTCCTTAAAATATAATCCTACTTATGCAAATGGTAAATACTAAGTGATCATCTGTAAACATTACATTGACATCTCCAGATATAAATCAATAATATAGGCAAACTTAATATCGGATTATAATCTGCTTGAGCTCTCTCTCGATCCTAGCAAATATAAAATGATTTAGAAATGGATGTTAAAACATCCAAAGAACAATATATTTCTAGAGAGAGGAAAAAAAAAGGGTAATAATGGTTAATTTTTCAGAAAACATATTCTGTGCAGAAGTCAGCTTACAGACTGCCAGGTCTAATAATTCCATTTATTGCTATCTAGCATTTCTAAATGTAGGAATCGATCAATCATTGGGGTGGGATTTTCTTTAATTAGACAACTCAATCTTGCCACAGGCTGTAATAATCTGTATGCCTTCCCCCCCCCCCCTTCACTGAAAAACTAATGACACACTGAATACAGTTATCACCCAGTGAAGCAGTAAGAGCAAAATGAAGGCTACCAAGTATGGCATATAAATATCTACATCCTCTTTACTTCATTTAAAAAAAAAAAAAAAAGTTGTAGAATTTATAACTTTTATTTTCTGCTAGTTTTGTACTACCTTAAATACAGGATCTGCAAAAATACTACTGTGCCAACATTGGACTTGAGCTGTCATCTCACCTGAAATTCTGCAGTTTTGGGGTTTGCTATCTTTACTGCTTTTGTTGCAGAGATATCTGTACCAAGTTTATCTGCAATATCTTCTTGAGAACACTGAGAAGAACAGATGAAAAACAAACATCAAGGTCAAGCAGTTAAAATAGCGAGCCAGTGATGAAACTTGATCTCAAGAATGAACAATGCAAACATAGCAGTGGCTCTGAGGCCCCATAATAAGCTCTCTCATATGCAAAACCCAGTCATAAATTAAGCCCCAGCCTTAAGCATAAGTGGGCAAACTGGTTTATCTACAAATATGAATCATTAAGTAAAATAACGCTACTTCAAAAAAAAGTGATGATGCTTCCATAATGGATTGATGTCATCTGCTTTAAAAACCAAAGCTCAGGTTCTATCTTCTGACTTGCATTGGTTAAAATATTTTATTCTGAAAATAGTGTATGTACAAACACTGGTGCAAAATAGTGCAAAAAGCAAAGGGCATTTTTTTTCGAATAGACAGAAATTTTAAATAACTGCTGACCCAATGACCTTAGGAGCATAAAATTGTGTTCAATAATTTTCGGATAGGTAACTAAACTATAATATGTTGCTATGATGCAATTAAACACATTTTGGCTAAAATAGGCCCCCTGCCAGAAAAGGGTGCTGTTCTGTAAGGATGGTAATTTAGGGTCAACCCAAAAAATGGACTGAGTGCACAAACACACTAACAGGGCTTGCTATGTAACAACAGGCTACAGAATGCTGTAGTATAAATAATACTGGTCTCAGATGCAGGACTAACAGCTGTGTTTTAATAAAATGGCTCAGTAGACTGTGGCATAGTGGAAATTCAGAAGTGTGATGTAATAAGAGGACATGTGTAATGTTACAAAATTCTAGTGCTGCAGTTCAAAAAAGGTCCTTCTGCTGTGATGATGTCATCACCATGTTTGAATTTCATAAAACGACGGAGAAACTTAAAAAAGTTTGAATAGAAGATGTATGTGAGGGTGGCTTCATGAATGCTAAAATGGTCACAAGTTGCACTTTGAGGCAAAGGCTTTCAGTCCTCGAAATAAATTTACTATTGTACCCTTTGGAGATGGAAGGAAGCAATACTACTTTTTTTAATGGTAGATCAAGTTCTCTGATCCAGTTTACAGATCTGGTAACGAGGTAAAAACAAGTGGCAGTGACAAAGATGGCATTTACTATTGAACTCTTCGTCTCATCAAATAATCCTGCTACAAACTTTCTGCATTAGAAATTACCCTAGCTGTTCTGCTGGCACATGCTGCTATTCACATGGCTGTAACAAATAACATGATAATACCACCACTGCAATGACTGTTACTAATGTGTAACATTTTGTAATTGCCTTTACGTGGGGAGAAAAACTCACGAAGTTTAGACTAGTTTTCCACTAGTGTGCAATATGTCCTTTTTACAGGAGTTCTTAAGACTAACTTCTTTTGCTGGGTGAACAAATTGCTTATTGACCTCACATTCAGTGCAAGGAATCATGACCAAATGATTCATTTCCAGTATTCAGGAAAAAAAAAAAAAAAGGAAATAAGAAACAGCATCACCTTTTACCTGCGGTAATATTCATCAGGAATTACTAAATTTTGTTATCTGTTTTCCAGATTATCAAACTATGATGAATTTTACATCTGGTGATAAAATTCTTGAGAAAAATGCACACTGTTTTGTAACTTCATACTCTCAGTATTAAGCTAAACTAAAAACCATACTTCAGTTATTTCCACCTCTATGCACAGATCTGCAGGCCAAATTCAGAGTCAGTCAACTTCTCTGACCCATGACTCACAGAATATGATGATGTGATATCAAAGCACAAGCAAACAATCACCTGCCCAAAGAGTATCAGCTAATTCTGGAATACATGATTATTTCCTACAGTTTTGACTACATTTCTGTTCCAATGTGCAACTAAGAAAATATGAAATCATTAAAATATACCAGGGCAAAAGTGAGAACTTCAGTGAATCCAGCAGCTGCCAAGTCCGTTCTGAGAAGTTCTGTTAGTTTATTGAGAGGAAGCTAAAATGAAACAAAACATGGTTTTCAACTTCGACCTAAAAAAACACTTTTCTATTCTTTTGCAAAGTCTTTCTGCCTATTACATTACAGCAAAGTCACTAGGGAAGTAATATGCTTGTGCACTTAAAATTTTTGAAAGCATCACCCAGCTGCCTCTAGGCTTGCCTGAGGAAATGAATCTCCCAATTAGAGATTTTAATATGGGCTCCCTATTTCAACCCTGTTGTTGTTTTTCTTTTTTCTTTTTCAAGTACCAGCAACCACTGATCTTGGACTTATTCAAATCAATGGGGCATCTGTTTTGTATCCTATCCATGGTAAATACTTTTCAAGGCAAAGCATGTCAAAATATTTAATTCCTAGGTTGTGTTTTCCCCAAAGCCCTTCTGGCATGCACTAGTCATTTACCGACAACAGAGCATTTATTTGAAGGGGCAATCTTACTTGATTAGCTATGGTGTACATTTTCGGAATAGTCATCTGAATGTTGTTATAACCATAAGCTATTGCTGCATCTTCCATGATATCACATGCATGGATAACGTCTGGTCTGGTAGGAGGGACTTCAACCTCTATATGGTTCCCATTCCCTGTGACGTGCGACTTCAAGCACATCCTAGTCAGCAGCTTTGCAAGGTTTGATGGAGTTTCACTGAAACAAAACAGAAGAGGAGTAATTTACGAAGCTTACACTGTATTGACTTTTTTTAAGTAATCAATGTTTCTGCTACGTTGCCTTATATTCTGAAAGATCTTCAAGGGCGTTATGGAGTGCATACAAACTTAGGATTCCATCAGAACCAACTCTCACAGGAATTATGACAATCTCTTTTTTTCAATTTACTTTGCAAGAATTGAGAGAGGCTATAAAAAAATCACTTACCTTTTGTTAAAATAGGGGAAGAAGACTTGGAAAGATGATCCAATTACCTAACCTTTAAATTTATTTTCATAAGCAAAATTATAAAGTGTAAGCATCTTTAAAATAATGCAGTGATCAATGTTTTCAGTTAGTTTTATCACAATTAATGCTTATCAGCGGAAATTATGTTTTTATTTGCGAGAACAAACCTGATTCCTATTTTCTTGTTAATGTACTCAGGTTTCACCTTCTCTTTTCGGTAAGCCAGTTCCTAAAAAGCAAAGAAAAAAATTACGGAATACACAACATTTCCCATTTTTGCCTAAAGGAATTTAATTTAGACATTTTGCTAATCTGGCTTCTAATTACGATACCAAAACGGCATTCACAGATGATGTGTGATACATTAAGATAAACTCAGTATTTCAAGATAACAAGAATCTTGAAAATCACATTGTAGTATGTGATGTGAAAGCTGTTCTCAGTGAAAATAAAAGATTGAATGAAGCACAAAATCTCCCTTACTGAAATTTCTGACTAAAATATACGCAAGCAACTGAGTTTCTGAAAGTTTTTCAGTCACCAGTTTATCCTAAGCCAAAGCCCTAGAGCAGTGTGGTCATGCATGAGACCTCATGCTTCAGTACAGATCAAATGACTTCTAGGAAGAGGAAGAAAGAAAACTTTCCTTTCTCTCTCCAAACTCACACATAAATCCTTCACCAGCGTTTTCTTGAGGAAACTTGTTTTAAGAAAATTATTTGCTCTGTAAATACTTGAAGGAGGTGCTTCCTTCTAGATATACAAATGCTTGAAAATGTTAGTGGATTTTTTTCTCTATTTAAGAAAGCCACATTGGTTATTGCAGGAATTTTTGCTTAGTTGCCTAGTAGGATTCTTAATCTTTTCTCTCATGATAACAGAAGTGGAAGCTAACAAGAACTTTTTTTTTCTTTTTGGGATTTATTTGGGCACTGGGCACATGCAGATACTATGAAAAGAAAAAGCTGAACCACAACTAGGAAAGATCTCAGTGAGTCACTTTCCCTAAAATCAGGTTGCACTTTTTTGATATATTTGATTTTATGAATATAGCCAGATCTATATTTGTCTTTATTTTGTCACTTCTGGGAAATAGGAAAGATTGCTTCTTTTCTTATTTACGTTACCAATTACTTATTAAGAGAACAAAAAAGTATGGGGCATTGTGTTTTCTGCTGCTAGAGAAAAGCAAACTAATATCTAAACATTCACAAACCAAGTTTTTATCCTGTACTTCAGAATCTGTGTATACTACTTACATAGTGGAGAAAAAGTAGACAATGTCACCCTAATCAAACTTTGTGAAAATAAAATTCCTTTTCTCAAGGACAGTGAGATATCCTCTCACTATACTTACTGGATAGATGTGGGTCTTCCCATTAGAATTAGTCACTTCTGCTGCTTCAACACTGTGACAGGTAAAAAGAAAGGGCTGAAAATGTTTTTTAAGCATGTACAAAATATAACGTATTTCTGACTAGAGATTTAAACTCACCTGTATGGCTTCTCACAATATCCACTGAACATTGTGACTAGAATATCAAGGACGATTTTTGCCTATAAAAATAATAGTCACATTGAAATCTGTCAGCTATTTGCATCAAATTAAAATATTATAACTGAAGAAAATGAAGAAAAAAGTTCTGAGACTTAATTTGACTCTAGAAATTTTACAGTAAATACTAGTAGTCTAGAATGGTTTGAATTTTAAGAAATGTTGTCTTTTCTGATACCAAGATATTTACGTAAAAACTTGAAAAACAGGAAATCTTTGGTTTTCAAGACTCTGAAAAAATTGTGTGCTTTTGCTGAACTGTGTTGCCAAGATAGGTCTTTATTACCCATTGGAATTGAACCTTCCCAACCTTTTGTCTAATTAGTCATTTCACTGAGGTTCAAATGAGAATGTACAGGCTGAATAATATTGCTGAAGAATCTACTGTCAATTTAACTCGCTTTGCAATTTGCTTTGAGAGTTATTTTTAAGGGGTTAGGATAACACAACCCTGAGATTCAGATCAATACTCACAAGGCATCAAAACATTCTTCAAGTGGGGCATAATTTCTTTCACCTAAATAGATTTTTTTTTTTTTTTTTTGCTATTAAAGCAAGCAGCAACCAAAAGCTGAGTCATTAGTTTGCTTAGAAGCCAGTCTTCAGCAGGCAAACTTATTTATCAGTCATTAATATATCATTGTATAGCTGGGTAAGTTAAAAGAGGTTTGGCTCTAAATGTCAAGATACCCGCTTCAGGGAAATTATCAAAGAATGCACAATGTGTTTTCAAGAACAGGCAATTATAACTGCTTGGTTTTCATACTTCAGCTCTGAGTTACAGAATGTGCATATGAAAGACTTCTGTTTGACCCTTATTTGTCAAGCATCCCTGCTTGAAAATGATAACTAAGTGGAAAAAAAGAGTCTTTTTCCCTCCCTCATCATCAATTTAAGGAGACAAAACGATTCTTAGCAAAACTGTTTTTGAAAAAATACCTTTTTCACAGCCATTCAGATATAGGAAAGTGTCCAACAGCGAGAAAACCTTCTAGTTTATTTACATTCCTTTCTTGTACAGTCTGAACACTTTGTGTCAACATAAAGACATAATGAAAATAAAACACAGAGAAAAGACCACAGTCTCCATACAGCAAGACTAGAACTGTGCCGAGAGAATTTTAAATAATCCCACAACTTATCCTGCTCTTTCAAAAAAAATCAGTCTGCTCCTTAAAGTAAAAGCCTGTCTATTGTAGCTCTTTTAACTCAAGTTCTGTTTCCCAAATAGAAAATAACAATGTTACAGCATAATATAAAAAGCAGGAAAGATTAACTTACCTTTGTAATATCTGTGCCTGTGCATTCAATAAAGACATTTCTGGTGTTTAGACTTATTTTTGTATGATCTCCTAAAACATGTAAAGACAGCAACATATTAAGAAATGTTATTGCTTTTCTTAAAATTACACTGATACTGACTCCCTTTAAGACTCAGCAAGACACCACTGTCTTCTCCACTTAAAATCCATTATTTCTATTGCATTGATGTTCACAATTCCTACCAGCAGCTCTTTATTTAAAAACTTGTAAATCAAAATGAGAAAAAAGAGTCTGAATAGTAGAGCATTTTGCCTAGGTAAGGCATGACAGAGTGGGTGAAGTGGTTATATCTGCACATTTAAAGATAATGCAAATCTACACACATTCAATTGAGAAAAGCAAAGGAACAAAGCAACAGCCATCTGCTGGTTACAGACTGCTCCTGCAGTTGCACTTCCAGGGGCTATCATCTTTCCTGGCTTGTATGTATCACATCTGCTTTTGATAGGGGAGCATAGAAAAGCAGTCTTGGTCAGGAATGAATGAAATAGTTTCAAAAAAAAAAAAAAAAAGTGAATGAGACAAATGTCTGAAGTTACTTTCCTGAAGAACAAAGATAACTTGATGCTTTCTCCTTAAGACATTCTAAGTTTGTCTGCACTACAGCTTTAGTGCATTGGAAGGGCTCTTTTTAGGCATGAATTTTCTTTGTGCCTGTACCTGAGTCAACAGGGATTCACTTGAACTGTTGCTGTGCTAGAGAAGGCAAGGTGGGAGATGCACTTAGGAACACCACCAAAAGCAGCCCACTTGCAAACTGGACACAAAGTCCCCCAGCAGTTGGTCCCTTCTGCTTGGGGAGCTGGACAGGCAACCCTGAGAGGCTGCACAAAAATCTGCTTTGTACTGCCTGTGCATTATAGATGTGCTATGTGTGCCTTGAATGAACCACACTGCTAGGGGCCATGCAGTGTGGATATATGGTCCTAGAAGCTGTGTGACTGTCTAAATACAAAGCAGAAGGTTAGTTACACCAACTTACAAAATTAATTCTTATGCCCTTCTTTTAGCTCAATGACTGCTGAACGATATATCTACAATATATCTGCTGTTGTTCTTCTATGCAAATAAAATGTGTTTCTAATGAAGGGTCCAATCACCACGATCCCTTCCTGAGTTTACACCACTAAGACACAGAAGAATAAGAAACTAAATGCAGACTTTTGCAGTGGGGCTTCTATGCTCTGTCCACTGAAAAAAGAGGAACACTAGCAGCCGGAGGGAGAAAAAAAAAAGTGCTGTGTTTAAACTGAAGGAAAGAAAGAAGGCTATGAAGTTCTAAGTGAAATAATTTTAATGAAAAAAAAATAATCCAAGTTATACATCAATGTTTCTCTCAGACGCTCCAACTCACACTAAATTGAAGCAACAATATAATTAGTCATAAATAAACTTACCATTGATGATTGGTGGCATGGACAGAACAACACCATTGCTGTCATAAATGATGGGATAAAGTGGCTTGTTTTCAATGAGGTGCAAATAGTGTCGAAGGTGGCTGTCAGTCTGGAGAAACAGAGCACATGCTGAATGTCTTGTTAGTTCATGGGTGAACCTCCCTCTCCTAAGATACAGCATTTTGCCAGAGGGTGGGATGTGGCTTAGAATGAGGTGCTTCACTAGCTACTGCTTTTTACTCTCAGAAGCAAAACTTTAAAATGAGAGAATAGGATTCTGTGTTTTCTTCAGAAATGTTAAAAATTATCCCTTTGAGGAATCTCGCTCAGATGTAGAAGCCATGCTGCCATGGCATGCTGTTCACCACTGCCAAACCCATGGACCCATATTAGTTCATTGGAACTTTCCTTAGAAGTGATTAAAAAAATACACTAGGGTATTTACAATTATTATTTGCTGAACATTTGCATGTTTGTACTTAAATTTGATGCAAAATTTACATCTCTTACAATGACATGGGCTTCTGAAACGTGGTTTACTTCTAGTTTCTCCGATGCCCCTGGTTTCCAAGCACTCATTTGCCCACAATTTAGTCAGAAGTGTTTGAGGATCTCTTTAAAACCAGCATGTGTTTTGCAACAGAGTTGCACAGTGTAAGCATGGTGATTACAGTATTATTTTCAAAAGCTGACACTTGAAGAGGTCAATGAGAATACTATGAAATTAAACCAGTTTGATTTTTCCTAACATTAACCTGGTTTCATTGGGATGCCAGGCCAAGAATGCAGCCTAACTTGAGCCTTGTGCACAGCTATGTTTGCTTAATATATAGTTGGGTACATAACTGAACATCTTTTGCAAGGAAGTTGACCAAATTCAAAACAATTAAAAATCTGATATTATATAAAATATTCGGCTCATTTTTTCAGCTTTGTATACAGTTTTTTTTTTCTTAGCAGGCTAGATAAATTTATAATCCTTGTACAGAAAAGAAGAATGAAACGCAAACTCTGACTTGACAGATTGCTGGGTTGAAATCGAAACTACTATTCTAAAAGTTGTGTTTAGCCACAGGAGATCATGGTATGTCTTTCATGGACAACAGAATTTAAACATTACAGTAGAGTTCTCATGAGTAAGCAAAATGTGAAACATTCCCTGGCTGAAGCCACAGAAGATAACTGTGTTTTATTACTAAAATCTTCTATTAATACCGGGGATGCTCAAAATGTTAAGCCTCATGTGTTCAGAGCAGTAAGTTTGAAAAAAATCACACTTACCCTATACAGATCCATAAGTTGTGAAGCTGTGTATTCCTGAGATTGATTCAAGGGCTTGAATTTAATTTCAGAAGGAGCTTTAGCAGTATAAGTAAAAGGACCAGTGATGGTGTCCAAGTCATGGGTACCAATTGCTACTAATGCTCTTTTCCTACGAAGAAAGCAAGCAAAATAATAACCCTCAGTAATAATAATAGTAGGATTTGGAGTTCCTTTGAGATGATATCTCTTAATACTCCGTACTTCCTATTTATAGCACTTAACAAAAAATTGTAACATCAGCTTTGATTAAGCCTACAATTCTCTTCTCGTGATGAGATATAAATATTAACAAGAGACATAACGGTCAAGCTGAAATCTAATGGGACCGTGGCAAAAAGCTTCTTTCCCAACGGTTATAGGAGTCCTTCAGCTACTAATGAAATAGACCGAGAGAAGGCAGAAACAGACCTGGCAAATGAGAAGGGTCAAGAACGCTGCTATAAAGGGTTCGTCCTTAGCATGAATATAAATACAATAACACTCCCTAATAAGTAGGAGCCGTCTTAACTGGTTTTACCACAGTGAACACATTATATGCATGGGCACCACCTACTACCACAAATTTAAGAACTAACCTGCAAATATTTTGGTGGAGTTTTTCTTGGAGATCAATGAAGCTCTCGTAGCGCTCTTTGGTAAAGGTTATGTTACGGAGCACTGCGGCAACAGCGTGAGGACGGATTTTGGCAGCCTGCAATTTGCAGTAGCAACACGTTATGAACCTCAAGTGCACAGAAGAATAAGCTCTTGTTCTATACAGCAGTAATAGAAAGGAAAAATCACAAAAAATCACTGCAGGTCTGGTAAAGGCGGGGAGATTTTCAGCATACTGTGAACTGGCTCAGCCAACTGGCCAAAGCAAATGCAATGCAAGCAAGCATTTGAAAATGTCATTTCATCTGTTGCTAGCTGTACCCAAAATAATTTGTATAATTCTCTTCCCCCTCTTTCACAAAAACAAATCATGCCAAGTAGGAAATGTTAAGTTACTTTAGCTGTTGTTCTACAACCTAGATTTCTAATCTCACTGCTCTCATCAAGTTGGTACTGATAGTTCATACTTGGTGGTGAAGAAACTTTAAATAATTTTTCAAAAGTGCAGTAAACTTTTACCTCTTCAGTGATAATCAGCCTCTGACCTTCACCCTTAGGCGGCATGATCTTTCTGTACCTAGGGATATTTATCCTGGAATAAAAAGGTAAATAAATCTACAACTGAAAGTTTCCAAAATGCAAGAAACTTTAGAAATGTGTCAACAGTTGTATGCATAAAATTTTCCTTAACATTTCTTGTCGTAAATTACATTTATGCCGTTTAAAAACTTGAGTTTTCTACAGCATGTTTTTAAGTGTGGTACATGAGTAGATGGTAAATAGACAACTGAAATGGGAAAGAAGCCCCTAAATAGCTGTCTGTCACAGCAGAAAAGTGAAATTAATTTATCTTGATAATTATTAGGAGTAGAGGGAGGCTCCTGTACACGAGTTCACAGCTCTGTTACCTTTCTTTAAACACCTGCAGTCCTCGGACCAGTCCTTCCAGGCAAAGGAGGTCATAACGGTTGGCAGGAACGTCAATCTTATAGAGAACAGTGTCAGATGCCCCCTCGGCCTTTCCATCACCTCGCTCTTTACTTATAATGGTTTTTTCAGATGTCTGAAATTAAGCAAAAAATGGACTTTAGACTTGAAACATATTAACGCTTCCAGCAGCATGAGAGTAAGAAAATAAGCCAAGCTGTTTAAATGTGTAAATCACAGCCATGTCACTTACAATTTCATCAAGCTCCAAGCCGAACTCAAAGCACAGCTCATCAAATTCTTCATCAGCTGCGATTAAAAAAAAAAAAAAAGAAAAGCGATTCCGGTTAGCAGCCCTCAGTATCTGAGATGCGCCCTGACGCTGACAGAGTGTTCCCGAGGGGGCAGTCGGCGCTCTCCGCCGTCCTGTGGGTTTCTTTACGCGCACGTGCTTGCCACCGCAGCAAAGGCTCCTCAGGGGAGCTGGCGGCCTGCGGCCTGCCGTGTCGGGGAGCTGCTCAGCGCGGAGGCCGAGGGCGGGAGCGGCGGCCGCGGCTCGCCCTTTCGCGCGGACCCCGCAGCCGCGCCGCGCCGCACTCACTGTACGTGCTGCCCAGCGCCTCGAAGAGCGCGTCGCGCTGCACGCTCACCGTCGGCATGGCGCCCGCCGCCGCCGCCGC
>VZSG01000014.1:3492051-3526757 GCA_013398315.1 Nothoprocta pentlandii | reverse complement strand
CAGCGCAGAGCGGTGCGGTGCGGGCAGCAGCGGCGTGCGCGCCTCTCCTCCGCGCCCCACCGCGCTCAGCATGAAGATCGAGTTCGCCCCCATCAACATCCCCCTCAAGAGGAGGATCCAGACGGCGGCCGTGCTCCAGTGGATCTTCTCCTTCCTGCTGCTCGGTAACGGCCACCACTGCTTCTGCCCCTCACAAGCAGCCCTGGCTGCTCTTCCCTCCGGCTCCATGGGAAGGTGCCGCTCGGAGCCTGCTCCCACAGCCTCTGTTCTCCCTCCTCTCCTGCTTCCTTCACTCTTGTTATAGAGTCTCCTTACAGCACATCCTTGGGATGCCTGTGACTGTATAAATAAAATACCCCTCGGGTTTCTGGTAGCTAACACTTAAGCTTTCTTGCTGATTTTGTAAAATAGCTTTATATACTGTGATTCAATAATGTTGTCACCTAAATAGGTGATAAAGGTAAGTGTTTAATAAAGAGTGATAACAAAAGGCTTGAATTCAGCAGCTTTGATAAATTTGACAAGTGTCCTTGCTTTAAGAAAGTGGCCCTAACAGTGTCACTAACTGATCTCATTTCACTATGTTTTTTAGAGAGACACTTTTTCTAATATCTTTAGCAATAGACTCCTATCACTACACCTTTAATCACAGCAAAAAATCTTATTATTTTGGGTAATTATGTTGAGCTTGATATAATGAGTCACATGATAAGGTGAGTTGAGCTTTAATCCTTTGGGAACAGGTCCACAGATTGTGTAAATCGGCACAACATTATTCAATATGCTCTTACAGAACCCGCTGCTGTCAGGTGTAGAGTCTTGCATGTTACAGGACATGCTTATGATGTTTTATGATTGGCTCTGCTTTGGGATTTACAAGGAAAGGGAAGTACATATATCTTCCATCTTTTTGCAAGTATTTACCATTAGATGCTGGTCTGATGCATTTCAGATAGTTGACTTTGGGGGACTGGAGCATATGGAAATGTGTGAAGCAGGGAAAGTATAAAGCACCACTTTATGTTGCTTCTAAATTGCTTGCAACTGGATTATGAACATGGATTGTGTTTATGACCATGTAGCAAACAGACTCTGTTTTTATTCTTTACCACTGAATTAAATCTTGGCATCTCCCATCACTGCAGTCTAATAATAATCCAAGACAGTGGAAGGAAACAATTTTTATCCTAGCCTAGTTGGTAACAATCCTGCTGTCTCCTCAAAAAGTACAGAAACTAGTGTCATCTGCTCACTAGAAAGGCATGGACCACAGAAAATTCACTGTTGTTGCGGTTCAATAGGAGAAGCAGGCAGCTGTCTTTGCAACTGGCATTGCTAGTGAGTGAATATTGAGAGGCTGGCAAGGAGGTTTTAGTAAGGGTGGTTGAACACAGTGAACGTACATGGTGGGGAGCGATGGGAACGTTTTTGCAAAAAATGCTCTAGTGTCTTCAATATAAACTGATCTGCTCATGCTTTCATGGGGCTGCTCACCTTTACAGCTGTTGAAGGGGAACTCTTCATAGTTTTAAGTATCAATCATAGGTCAGTAGGAATTGTCAGGTCCAAATACCTCACTTAATACCAGGAAAAATCACCTGATTGAATCGTAAATATCTTCAAGAAGTGAAAGAGGGGGTTAATATCCTCAATTGTCAGTCTGTGTGGATGTCTCAGCATTTGTCTAATATCTGCCAGTTATGAAAGAAGCTAGTTGGTAAGGTCTCGAATTCAAAAATGATGCTACCAAACCCCATGAGGGTTACCCAAGTACAACTCAAGTACTGTGTGAATTCATTGCAAGAGAGATTGCATGGTTGAATTACTATTTTTATTTATTTCAGTTATATGGGTGGAACTATATTATGCCAAGCAAGATCTTCTCTAGCTTTTGTCTTTCTTATGTAAAAGTATCTTTATGTTGGGGAGGTGGGGGAGTGGAAAATGAACGGAGAACACCATGATTGCTAACAGTTTGTGTTACATATGTTATCATTCCAAGTAAGCAGCAAATAAGTAGGGTACTGGCTTCCTGAAATCATTCACGTATGGATGTATTGAGGTGCTATAGCTTAATAAATGGACTAGCAGATAAAGTAAAAGAACTCTTAAAAATGACTACCTGGGAAGAGGAAAGCTGAATGAGGTAAAATTAATTAAATTTGGGATGTGGCAGGTGAAAACATTAGATGTGTAGAGTGAGTCACAACAGTAATGTGGATCAATTTTAACTTAATCCTCCATATTACTTGGATATAAAACTCTGGGAAAAACTGGCATTCATTGTACGTTCCTAACCATGGTCCTAATAGTCACTAGCTGAATGCAAAGAGCCTGTTCAGTGCTGGTTGTTCTGAATCAGAACTCGTGATTGAAAATGCGCTTTTGCTTGGGTGCCTGAAGATCAGAGACAAGCTACTCTGAAATACGCCTATGCAGTAGTTATCGACCAGCTCGAGTTGCTTGTCACGGTGTGTAGTAATAGCTAATCTGTCGCCTAAAGCTTGGGAGATAGCCCTGATAGCCCCGCACAGGCAAATAGGCTCTGCTGCTTCGCACAGCTTGCAGAGTTGGCGCTTTGTACGAGCACGTTGCTTCATTGCTGCTGCCTCAGAAGGCAGCCAGAATAAACATGCATCTGCCCCTAAAAAAGCTGTGTAGATGTACACAGAATTTCATTAAATACAAAAGGGAGCTCTTTAAAATTCTGAATGTAAGTTGCTGTGCCTTCCTGTTCTCTGCTTTAAAAAGCTGCCAAAGCTTTCTCTCAAGCAGGAGAAAAAAAAAAAGCCAAGCTTTTCTTGTAGCAGTGGTTCTGTTAGTTATCTGTAAAGATCAGGGATGTGACACCAGAAGTAAAGCTTGATTTTGAAATGCTGTCATCATGCATAGGAGTTTCTTCTCTGCCAGCTTCTATGGATTGGATCTGAAAAGGAATGCTGGAATTCAGCATGTACAGGATTAAGTGCAGAGTGAGGAGGCTGAACCCTCTCACAGGAATCCCAGAACTCGGTTTCCCAGTGAGGACTGGTGCCTCGTGTGTGTCGTCCTCTGCAGCCGAGTAGCTGTGGGGCCAGTCCCCTCCTTACCTGCGAGGTGACTTGTGTGTGAGCACCGCATGCACGTGCCTCTTTAGTGTGCACCTAGGTACAGGCTCGTGAGATTTGGTATTGACATGTAAAATACTTAATGCAAAATCATTGTGTAAGTACAGCTGTGTACATAGTACATATGAAGATGAGATGCTAAGTGCAGTGGTGTATGTTAAAGTACATCCACTTCTCTAGCAACACAACTTCTCTGTGTCTGGTAGGATGAAATGCTGCTGGCTGGTTTTTGTTGGGCTCAGTTTTAAGCTGTGGCTCTGGCTTGCAGAAAAGAATAGAAATGATGAAATATTTGCTACAGAGTGGGATAATGCTGCTGGAAAAAACTTAAGAGAAAGTAGGTGTGCAGCATAATGGCTTTAAAAAAAAAAAAAAGCCTGTCTTTCCTCATCCCTCTTACTTTAATTTACTGCAATTCTTAGTTATTTGGTGCTGATTTAAGTCTTCAGATGTAGCTGGCTGAAGTTGCTGTCTTGCTCCTCTTCAAAGCCTTCCTTTTTAAAGTTCCCTCTTCTTGCCTGAGGAAACTCAGTCAAGCTGCTGTAACCTCTTCCTGGCAAGCCGAGTGATATAACTACCTTGTTTTTATCTGTCTGGACTGCTGTCCCCGACACTTATTCCTGGCCCTTGGGCAGGGACTCTTGTATGATCACAGAGAGTAACAGCACTTACTGATGCTTACCTGAGTAGTACTCTAGGAATGCTGCCTCGCTTACCTCCGTCTCCGGGAGGAGCTTTAGCCTTGTCTCTGAACGGATTTTGTTTTGTGCCTCAAAAGAGCAAGACAGAAAAATGCCTGTGCTGGGCCAGACCTGTGGACCCTCGGCTCGGCACTCTGCAGCTGAGGATAAATGGTAGTGGATGCTTAAAGAGGAGTTGGAGATGGGAAATAAAGCCTGCCGGTGTTCCCTGGCATGCTGTCTCAGCATCTGCTTATCAGGAGCTTGGGGCTTTGCTTTGTACAGACCTTTGTGTTCTAGTTCTCTCTATCTGTGGTTAATCAGTGTTTGTCAATGGAATAGCCGCCTTGCTGGGAACTGGGACCAAATTCCCAAGTAAACGAGCCTCTGAGCCCCCCTCTAAACCTTTGCATCCGAAGGCTTGGGTTTGTTCTTGCAGTAACATGGAAATTCAGCTGCTTGCATAGAACTGCTTGAGTATCCTTGTGAGTAGGACTCCTAATTGTAACCAATAACCTGAGAAAGGACCTCAGCTACAAGAAGGGCTATGTTTGAGAGGTGCTGCTTCCTCAACATCCTCCCTCCTGAAAGGAGCTCCCATATCTTCGCGTCAACCTTGACCATTTCCTAGTGACCATTTTTAAATAATGTCTTAGCTTCTTTTCTGCCATGGATTCTGTAACAGGTAGGAAGTAGCAGCAGTTCTTGTGCTTCTGGTGGAAATGCATACATTAGAATTGCATGGGCTAATGGGATCTAAGCAGCCTAGTACTGACATCAGGGATTACATTTTTTAAAGAGCCTTTCCATGTACGAGCTGCGGGCCAGTGCTCTGCAGGCATGGTGAAGCTCTCTCGCCTGGCAGGTTGCTTCCTCTTGGCTCTTGCACGTGTGGGTTGTGTGTTGTGACCATTGCAGTTGTTTGCTGAGCCTGTTTCTTCATACATAAATCCATGTTGTTCTTTACCACTTAGGAAATAATCTTATAAACTGTTTTTCTCATGCAAATATCTACTAAGCAGGGGGCAATTGGAGCTGCGTGTCCTTCTGAAGACCTGACAAATCTATAACCAATGTTGTCTAGAGGGATCATAGGGAGGGGAAAAAAAAATGTTGTTAAGTAGGGACTAGAACTTCCCTGCAATATTCTTCTGATGTTCCTCCAATGTTGTTTCTCAAGCATCTGCCTTTGGAAGTACTGCTGCTCCAAAGCTAAAACTGAGTAAGGGACAGCTTTGTGGTGGGTGCATCATGGTGGTTATTGAAAAATATATTCTCTTTCATTTTTCTCCCTATTGCTGGAGGGTAAGAATTGAGATTTTTTCAGCTTGTCTTCTGCCCCAGGCTTGCGTTGTGTATTTGCCCGTATTCAGAATGCCTGGAGAAATACAAATACTTAAAACGACATCTCTCCCCAGGCTTTCCTTAGAAAAGGGGTGGGATAATGATGTCCCGATCATCACGTCGGTTGTGTGGCTAGTTTGAATCCCTGCACTCGGACAGTCTGGGCCCGGTTTTGGTGTTGTCAGCAGCTCAATGCGTTTGCAGATGCTCCACCAGGGCCTGTGGCCGAGCTCGCTCTGGTCTGGGCTGCCCCTGCCCAGGAGGGAGCGTGAGGTGCCCTCCGGGCTCACTGGGTGCTCCGGGCAGCCCGGCGCTCCTCACTGATACCAACACCGACCGCTGGACACGGCCGCTGCCCTGCGGGTGGGGACGGGCAGACCGGGCTTTAGCAATAGATGCCACTCGGGCATTTTTTAGCTCCTTAGTAACTGCACGTGACCTGAAATTCACCCTTATTTTCCTACTCAACCTGCTCGTTTCCCGCGTAATCTCACTGTGGTATTAAACTATTCTATAAATTTGTTGCCTATGGCTGTTATCTTGGAGCCTACTTAGGGAGTGAAGCATCAGCCGTTCAAACACTATAGGTCATGATGCTTTTGGTGCTGCCACAGACACAGTATATCATTTTTCATCTTTTTTTTTTTTTGCAGGAGATTAGTATTCTCATTTTACAATGAGGCAAATGTAGAAAAAAGGGATAAAAGCTAATTTGCCTAATGTGGACTGACAAACCTAATGTTCTGAGTCCCATGGTAATGTGCTCTCTTCTGACCCATATTGTTTCTTTTTCTCCATTTTTCCAATGCACTGCAGAGATTTGTAAAGCTTTAATTTGGGCTCAAGCAAAAAGATGATACTTGTGTCCTGGAAGTGTATCCAAACAGGCAAGGATACAATAAGACATTCCTCATTTGTCTGGAATTTGTTTATATATTTGTCACTTATTTACTCACTGACTTCCTTGAAGGAGAAAATACTGTTGTGTTTTTTTTTTTTTTTGTTCAGAGGCTCATTGGTTTTGAGTCATCTGTGTTTAACTCATCTTGCAGACTAATAATGCACTGAAATAATGAGGAGGAATGATAATAGCTATTTGTTTCACATGTGTCATTGCAAATGCAGTAGTAAATGGGCCTTGTCCTGCAAGGTGCTGAGCTCCTCTCGGGAGGTGCTACTGGCAGCCAGGTAACTTGCCCAGCAGATTAACTTGCCTGGAGCCTTGCACACACTCAGGCACGTGGAGCCTGCACAAACACACAAAGGCAGTGAGATCCTTTGTGTGTTTGTGCAGTGTTAAATAGGGCTGTCTAGCACTTAGCATACTGCTTTGATTAGCTTCTGTATCAATGATGCTCTGATCCGAAACATCTCTCAGATATTTGACTAGGTAACTAATGCTAAGAGATGTGAGTCTTCACTGAGCCAAAAGCCCTTCCAACGGGGACAGTGGGGAGTATTTCTGCATATCAACTTTTGTGTGAGAGCTAAGTATTCATCATTTAGTGCATTGAAGAACTTGCACTTACTCAAATTTAGGGTGTTAACCTTGGCATCCTGTTGAGATTATGATACCTAGAAATTTCTTTAGGTTCAGGATCTTTTTGTCAAATAACAAATATTAGTGACTTCTGTTCTCTGTTTTTGACTGTGCTGGTGTGGGCTTTCAAACAAGTTTTGTTCTCAGGAGAAGTAAAAGTTAGTGTCAGATCCTTGACCCTTGTCACACGTTCTACATTTTCTAACACTTAGCGTTGCAGTTCATGGGAATTTTCCCCATTGATTTCAAAGGACTCTGGGCCTCAGCTGCGGGGTTTTTCTAGAGTTCTTCCTGAGGTGCTAGTTTAGATGAGGATGATGTTGCCTGTTAAGAAGGAAGCAAAAGTGCACCCATAGTGTTGTACCCAAGAAGAAGGTGTCCTTTGGAACAGTAGAGTTGAGCATTGATCCCATTCCTGGTTTTGCTGTGGTTGTTGACTTCTCAGGAATGAGATTGATTTTTTTTTTTTTTTTTCTCTGCTTATTTTCTGCCAGTCATTCATCTCTCTTCTGCACAATCAAATCAGCAGCTTTCCTTGCTTTATCTTCTGCTGCTGGATTCGGGTAGTTTTTATTGACCCCATGATTATTGATTTTTTTTTTATTTTTATTTTTTTCTTCTCCTTCTGGACAAGGACATGTTAGAAGAAATTCAGGATAAGTTAAGTATTCACATTGGAGGAAATGCAAGAGTGCAAATAAGTCCAGTTGAGATGTATTTCATCAGGTAGGATCTACTTAATACAGCCAATCTGCTGTGAGTTTTCCATTCCCAAGTAGTTTCTAGGAGAAATCTTCCATGGAGCTTGGCTTAAGTAGGCTGGGTTGTTCTTACTCTTAGTCCATCTGCTTATTTCCACATTTTCTGCCGAAGTTTACATTGTGTTGGCCAAGATATTGACTGCCATACTTCTGTTATTCTTTATTCCCCTCTGTGCAGATGTATTAAGTCCAATGTTCATTGATATAACTCCTTTTAGGATGCAACAAGGTGCTGTCCTCATGAAAGCCAGTCAGTTGTGGGACATAGGAAATATGTCATGGAAGCTGCTTGTAAGATCTCCTGGGATGCCTGTGTAACACGCCTGGTTTCTCAGAGTCCCAGTGAAGCCTGGGCCTGGATTTGCTTGCCACTGTCTAAACAGACATGCCCTCCAAAGCCCAAGCTCCCTAATGAACTTAGAGTTGGGTGCCTGCCGGGTTCCTCAGGTCTGTGAGGATGGTGGTGCCTGTTGGTTACTGGAAGCTGGAATAACCAGCCCGAGGCAGCTGGGCTGTCGAGCAGGAGCGGGTCCCGCCTGGCTCGGCCCTGTGTGGGGCGCAGAGCTGCAAGAGCTGGCAGGGCCTGCAGAGCCAGCGATCCCTCAGCCGTGGGTTGGGAGGTGTCCTAGGATCGGGCCCCCAGTAATGCTTTCTGCCTAATTGAACACTTTTTCCTGGTTTTGTTTTGAACGGTCTCTAATGCATTTCCCATGCATTGCTCTTGTGGTAGCCTGCTGCAGTTCTTGTTGATGCAGATTTGAAAGTAGCAGGAGTTAAAGCTGCTGTCATGCTCCCAAAGAAATGGCCAGTTTCCACTTAGTGACATATTTAGGAACTGAATTGGAGCCTGCTAATGTTTTGGGCCAGCCTAGTGCATGTCCTTGCTTAGTCACTTCTTGTAGGCAGCCAGAACTGTCATCCTGATTTGATAGACTAGATTTGCCAAATATCATTCCCATAAGAAAAAGGTCTCACTGCTGTCTCCTCTCCCCCTTCTCCTTTCCCAGCTCAGCTCCCCTCCTCTCCATCACCAGAGCATTGTGTCCTTGTTAGAGCAGTGTTCTCAGGCACCCTCAAGTCAACCAGCATCTTCTGGAGCTAATTCATCTAGTTGTGCAGTAGAGTGAGAAAGAGGGACTGAGGTGATGTCCTGTTTTGCACATTCACACAACGTGGAATAAGGAGATTTCAATGAGCCTGCAATTTGAATCCCATCCATAATAAAAACAGCAGGGTTGAGAATTCAAAGTCTTGCAAGGAGATGGTGTGATTAATGTTCCTGATGGTGTCCTTTTTTTGTCTTTTACAGCGGAGTTTTGCTGTGGGTTCTTTGTAATCTTGATTCTGTCTTTTACAGCGGAGTTTTGCTGTGGGTTCTTTGTAATCTTGATTCTGGGCAACTTTTGGTTTCTTGGCGTCCTGTACTTGCTGTGGCTCTACCACGACTGGGACACGCCGTGTGCTGGGGGAAGAAGGTTCCAGTGTGTCAGAAACTGGACAATCTGGAAGTACTTCAGGGAATACTTCCCTATCAAGGTGAGTAAAAGGTGTCTTGGCCAACTCTAAACTTTTGAGGGGACAGCTAAAACTTTATGAATGCCTTCGCATGGCTAAAAGTCATCTATGGTACAACTCAAATAGTTACTTCAGAGTGTACTGAACTTCTTAAAACATCAGGAATCTGAAATTTAGTGACAGGAAGGGGGAACGCAGGTCCATTTTCCACTTGGATGACTTGATCTGAAGATAGTGCTCCGTAAATGATACAGAAGTGATCGTTCAGGATAGATCTATTTAAATTTACTTTGTTCTGGTGTAAAATAGAACATTTTAAAGCCTTCGGAGGATGTAAATGAATTGTTGTCAGTTCTGTGTCCTGTCAAAGTGCAATCCTTATGTTTTGTTATTCTATGTTTAAAGTCCCTGTAATCTCTTCCACTGTCTCAATTTCAGCTTATAAAAACTTCAGAATTGAGTCCAGAGCACAACTACTTGCTTGGCTTTCACCCTCATGGGGTGCTGGTAGCTGGAGCCTTTGGAAACTTCTGCACTGGGCAAAATTTCAAGACTCTGTTTCCTGGGATTACTCCATACCTTCATATCACTCCCATCTGGTTCGGCTGTCCCTTCTTCAGAGAATATGTCATGAGTGCTGGTAGGTAAAAACAGAATGTCTCAGCTTATTGCTTCATGTTATAGCTCTTGCTTAAAGTGCTGTGTCTACTGCACCAATCAATGGCAAATTGCAATTTCACTTGAGTTGGATCAGCACTGGCCTGAAGTTAAAGCTTTGTTTTGTGTTGAACTGTTGCAAAATAACTTGGAAGATTTTGGTAATTTTGCTGAACGATATGATAATGTGTCCTTATTTAAAACTGATTGCAGTGAATAGTTCTATTGCTTCATAATTGCAGTTACAATACAGTGAGATCCACTGCTGGTGTAAGAGCTTTGCTGCAGGAAAGAGCCATAGTGATTTGGTTCCTCTAGGAAGACTATTCTGAAAATACGGTCTATTGAATCTAAAGCTTGCTTTCTTTGAGCATAAGCACTAATTATTAAATCTTGGGTATTAAGATCAAATTGTATATTCCTATTTTTTAAAATGTACCTGTTTTAGCTAACATTAACCATTTGCAAGTCATATAATCACTGATCATTGCAGATACATCTGTAGCTTCTTTTTTGAATAATGCTTCTAGCTGTGGTAAGGCAGATAGGGCAGGGAGTAGGAACCAGGTAGTCTGGGTGGCCTCCAGCAGCCATTTGAGTGTTCAGGCACCTTTTTCTGTAGCTTTGTATCCCTTCTCCACCTGGCTGGTTCCCCAAACCTGCTCTACCTCAAGCTCTCTTGCTTCAGTGGCTGTGGGGCAATCCCCATTCCCTCACCCTCCTCCAGCTGTGTTGTGGGCAGGAGCCCTTTCGGTGGTTCTGTCCACACTGGGGAAATGAGAGGTGTTGGGGGCTTCTGGGTTCCCATGTTGGCCTGGGCTGTGTTTCTTAGCACTGCCAATAGCAATTGGGAGTGCTTGAGGCTTCATTTCCACACGTTATGCCTGTATTGTCCCCTTGCAGAAGGGGATGTTTGAAGTAGAACACTAGTCTTTGCACAATGGCACTTGAAAAACAAATTGAAGATGATCTCTTATCTGAGAAGTTTAAAGTCCTGCTCAGAACAGGTATCTTTTTAGCCAGAAATTAATTACTGAGGTCCCGTGTTTCAAGGTTGTGCAATTGTAACAGTGATGAGAGCTCTAAAGAAACACAGAAACACTTT
This sequence comes from Nothoprocta pentlandii, assembly GCA_013398315.1. NCBI lineage: Eukaryota > Metazoa > Chordata > Aves > Tinamiformes > Tinamidae > Nothoprocta > Nothoprocta pentlandii. The sequence goes on along the minus strand of VZSG01000014.1, from coordinate 3,516,048 downwards.
TCTGTTTCTCTAGCGCTCCTCAAAATGAGGTCATATTCATGGTCGATACTGCGGTAATAATAAAAGATAACAAGTACTAAACTGTGGAGGGGAGAATATATAATGAAATTAGGATGAGTGTTCCTTCAGAGCAGTTCAATAGAGGAGTTATTTTACTTAAATGCATTAAACTACAGCAGATAGTTGTAACAGTGGTAAGGTACAGGCAAGACCAACCTGGGCAAGACCAGATCTGGGAGGCAGAGATCTGGCTTTCACGCCTGGCTTCTGCATGAATGCTGTGATTGCAGGGCAGGTATTCAGCCACTTCGTGCTTACAGATGTGCCCAGGATGCACTTCAGATGAATATCAGAATTGCACATCCATGTATTCAATATCCCGGGAGAATGTCTTTCCATGTAAGTGCTGTAATCTTAGGAAAGCTCCATGTTGTTCTAGTCTAGATAGATTTATGAGTGTCAGGTCCTGGTTACTAGAGGAAAAGCCAATGCAGCTGCTGAGAGTGCAGTGCTACAACTGAGGAAAGAACACAAGGCATTGACTTGCAGTGCAGATCTGTGCTTAAGTTGGTAAGTCCTCTGCTTACTCCGTTGAAGCCTCTCTGAATTTGTTTATAAGCACCTGCATCTGTTGCATTAGCCTCAGCCTCTCCATGGTGTCTGCTGCGATTCTACTAGGCACAGGAGGCTCTGCAGTAAGGAGCCGTGTTGGCAGAAGAGCTGTCTCTTTCCTGAAGATAACAGGTAGCTGCTGTGATAGGCAAGAGAGGAGGTAGGTTCCTGGTAGGCCCATCAGTAAGAAATCAAGGACGTGCCAAAGACAACTACTGTTGCATTTAGAGGTTAAACCCCAATCTTTGAACTGTCCTGTGCTATAATTATTTATAAATATTAGAAATATCATTTAGATATCCCTTACAGTGGAGTTTATGAAATATTTGTACCCCTTTATGAGGTTCTACTGAATTGCTCTTAATGTTCGTTCCTGAAGGAATGGTCTCCGCATCCAAGGAGAGCGTCTCGTACGTGCTGAACAACAAGGGAGGTGGCCACGCGTCCGTCATCGTCATCGGAGGAGCAGAGGAGTCTCTGAACGCGCATCCTGGAAGCCTAACCTTGAACATCCTCAAGAGGAAAGGCTTCATTAAAATGGCCTTGAAACACGGGTAGGTTTCCCATTAAGACTGCTGCGGCAAGCATGCTTTGAATATAGCCTGCTTCATAAATATAGTACTTATTACATATAGTAAACTCATAATTAGAATCTGAAAGAGTAATTTGTGTATGAATGTTCAATGCCTGAAACAGGAGCCAGTCTGGGCATTCAGATCCAATCTGGGAGTGTTGAAAGCTGCTTCTTGCCTTACATAATTTGTAAGCAGTAGGTGGAGATATTAACATATCTTGGTTATTTGTTTCTGTTTTATATTGCAGTAGCAAAAAAGTAATACTTGTGAAACAGCATTAGTAAACTGTGGCTTTTATTGCTGATTGACTCAGCGGTTACTCTGTTCTATAAATTGAAGCTGCATTGAGGTATTTCCGTATCATTCTAAGAAAAAAGACTAGAAAGCTACAATTTATTTTACTGAATCACTTACAAGTGCAGTCCAGGAAGTCTTTTCATCCTTATTCTAAAGAATTTTTGGGGAAACTTATTTGCAAATGTATATTTCTCAGAATTTGGGGATATGAGTCTCAAAAGCTTTTTCAAAACTATCAAGCATCCATCGGTTTGTTACTGAACAGAGATGGCATTAATATTTTGAATGACTTACATAATATGAGCTGTTGTGTCTGTGACAGACTGTTCTACATGCCTTGTGTATTAGAAATATTGGAACCAGTGCCTTGTTCCTGCTAAGCTTTCTAGATATCAATGTGTACCCCTGGAGCTGCGTTAAGCAATGAGAGGGCAAGAAACAAAAACAAAACTATATTTGAGCAAATCTAACAGGTTTTTAGCCATTAATCAGAGGAAAAAATGGGTGCTGAGAAGCAGCTTTCCATTTTCAGGTAGGCTGCTTAAGTGGTCTTTTTTTATTCTAGAAACTATTCTGTGTAAAGATTGCAAGAGATTTCTTTTATGCATTTCCCTAGGAATCTCATAAAGGACCTCTTCTCTCATGGAATGTAACTGTAGTCCAATTTCTACTCGGAAATAAGACCTGTATATTTAAATGGGCCCTCAGTGCCTAAAGGAGTCTTTACCCTCTATTTGACTGCTGATTAATCCAATAAGATTGCAAACACCACCAGCAGTTTACTCTTTATTTTACCACAAAGTTTACAAAAATATCTGCCTGTTTGTTTGCGAGCATGTCCAGAGATCTCTGTGATCTGAGAGATCATCTCATGTAAGCTGATTTGGATTGAGAAACAAGATACTCCCATCCCTCCTGGCCTTGATTTCAAAAGCAGCCCTATGCAGGTTGACGGGTTTGGGCTCCTCGCAGAACACACAGTGGCCTCTCCTTTCATGAAGCCCCTACAAGAGGTGGTCCTCGTCCTTAATAAATCAGCTCAGTGTTTGCACCACTCAGCAGCATGAAATGGGCACCGGGAGGTCCCCTGGCTCAACTCCACAGGTCTTCACCACTGCAGGTGACCCTGGGTCTGGGCATCTTCTGTTGCTCTCCGTCTGCAGCACTGAGTGTCGAGGGCATCAACAGTGCAGGGGAGTCATGCTGTTCCTGCACTGCTCTCTTCCCGTGTGCCCCAGACATGTACGCAGAGTCCTCTGCACTTCTGGAGAGAACGTTTTGGCCCAGGGTAACACAGTACCTGATACAGAGTGAAGAAATCCCAAAGACATAAATGATGAATCAGCTAAATTGCCCTTAGTTTCATAATCAGAAGATACTTGCCTCTTTGTTGCAGCCTCCTACAGAGTGTCTTGCAAAAGCTTTTAGTGAGCAGATTAAAATAAATCCCACACTCTCAGGGTGTATACAAAATGCTATTGCACCACTAGATTTTCCTGTTTGTTTTAGAGTTGTAGTTAAAAAAGTAAAATGGAGTATATACAGAGCTGTGCTGTTTTCTGGGCTTTCTGTTTCCTTTTCAGTGAGAGCAGAGTGGGAATCAGGAGCACTCAGGACACCTGAGTTTTTGGGAGCTATGGAAGCTCTTGGTCTTCTCCATGCAGGTGGCTGTGACTGTCCATGGTACCAGCTCTGTCCTCAGCACATCCTCCTTGGGCATTTGCCCTTCTTCAGGAATTCATCGTGACAGAATTACTAGCAGTGCTGCTAATGCAGTTAGGCTTTCCTGAAAGACAGTATAAATGGAATAGAGCTAAAATACAGAAATTAAGACTCAAGTCCAGCAAATAAAACACCTTGGTGTCCTCCAGAGATTGACTGGAATTCTTCTGGCCTTTATTTAGTATTTCTTTCTTAAAGCTTAAGCTGTTGAACTATTGAAAACTATTGAACTCTTTTGATAAAGCTAAATATTAAAAAAAAATGCAGTCAAGATATGATTTTTTTTTTTAGTAGACACTAGCACTGATTCCATCAGCCTTAGGAGTTTATCCAGGTGGCAATCAGTGCGTTTCCTCCCACCCAACTCATGAAGCGAACCAAAATTCATTAAGTTGTGTGTGAGCCAAAGTGAATTAGTATAATTTCTCTGGGGTATGATTTGACCTTTGATAGTAACAGATTAAGGCTAATGTTTCAGAAGCCTGGAGGAAGCAGGATTTCACCAGGAGTTGGTCAGCAGGCGAATTTGGCTTTGGACTCGTGTCTGGGAGAATATCTACTCTTTATCATGTTATTTGTGCTGAGGCCAAGGGTGTGCAGCACTCGGGTCAAAAGACTGTGGAAGGCCAAGGACCGACCCATCAGCCAGGAGCATTACCGGGTTAGCAACAGGGCTTCCTTGCTTGCCCATGGAGAAAATGCAGTGAAAACTTGTCTGGATTTGCTCAAATACTGGTGGATAAGATCATAATTATGATATATGGATAATTATGTATTTTTACAACTACAACTAATTATTAAAATTTGCAGAAGGTAGCAGCCAACTAAATACTTCCTTAAAAGCTAGCTGCTAGTTGTGTGTGAATGACTTCAAGAGCATATTCCACTTATTTGGTGAAATGCCTCCTCTTGCTGATGAACTTGAGGGCCCCTGAGCTGCTGGGCAGCAGCAGCCTGCTCACAGCAGCAGCGAGCGGTCCCGCACGGACATGGACACGGGCTCCTCCGGTGCTTACTGTGGTTCTGACTCCTTTCCAGGGCTCATCTGGTCCCAGTGTTTTCCTTTGGTGAAAACGAGCTCTTCAAGCAAGTTGCAAACCCCAGAGGTTCCCGACTCAGAAGCATCCAGGAGAGGCTGCAGAAGATCATGGGCTTCGCTCTGCCGCTGTTTCATGCCAGGGGTGTATTTCAATACACTTTTGGCCTAATACCTTACAGGCAACCTATTCATACCATTGGTGAGTTCCTTGTGCCTTTTCCAATGCTTCTTGGTTTTAAAGTGTGAAAATGTGCCTCTAGCATCTGTATAAATCTGTTCCAACAAAAACAATTGACTATTGAACATCTAAAGCAAGGATGTGAGATTCACTCCCAGCTGAGAAAGGGGCCTCCTTTCCCCCTTCTCCCTTTCTGTCTCATGCCAAATCTCATTCTTAATTCCTCAGGAATCCTCAAGGAGATCTGAGGGGTGTTCTGCAAAGGCTGAGTGTCTATTTTGGATAGACCATTTTTAGTCAGAGCCTGAGTGACTGAATCTGATTGTCCAGAAAAATAAAGCTGCCCTTGTGTTTCACTCTGGACATCCTTCCTTCCAGAGGAGGGATGATGTAGTTTTAGTATGGAGCAAATCAAAATATGCAAGATGCAGCAGTAGTAATTTAGTGAAATTTAATGTAGACCTGCCTACCTGACTAGGGCATATATTTAAATGTTTTGGAAAAGTCTTATTTTTTTTTTAAACCCTACATTGTGCCTAGGCAGGTCAGAAATGTTGCTTACTTAAAAGCCAAAATATGGCCAAAGCATAGGAATGAAAATGAGGCATTTTGGGTGCTTTTTCACTGGGTATGACATCAAGACTGTTCCGAACATTAATTGAAACAAATCTTCAACACATTTACTACAAGAGCCAGAGCGTGTCCACAGCTGAAATACAGCAAGTGCTGCAAATCAGCAAGAGCCGAGCCTTGCAACAGAACCTGTTATATGAAATCCCTTATCTTCAGCGTGTGTTAGCTCGTGTTTGAAACCCTTATCGTGTCTGCGGGTTCCTGGAGGGCTCCTCCGAGTGGCTCAGTCGGGCTCTGAAAGCCTTAGCTCAGCTCCTGAGAGCTCGGCGAGCTCCACCCGACAGCGCGGCCCGTTGGGGGCTCCTGCGCCCAGGGCCACGGCTGCTCCCGGAGCCTCCTTCCCTCAAGCCAGGGGTGCAGCTCACCACTATCCAGATATCAAAGTCTGCGTGCTCTGGGCTGCGTGACTGAGAGTAATTTGGTTTGCCTGGGAATTATTGCTGCTTGCAGGAGCAGAATGGCAAATTAGGAAGAGATGCACAGTTTACAGCTTCATGCAGGACCTGGAAATTCCTTATTTGAGCTGCAGTGACTTCATACCCCCAGTGTCTTACTCAATGCAGGGCTGCGTTCTGCCCCTGCTCACGTAAAGACTGAATTTCAGCACTGCAAGGCCAGGGAGCTCTTGGCAGCAGCAGCTGCAGCAGGAATCTGCCGGATCAGCCCCTTTGCAGTTGGCTACACCTGCCCTGCCTTTGTCAACACCTTCCCATCTGAGGTGAAACATCTGCTGAAAGGGATTTCCAGTGCTTGGCAAAGGCATCCAAAAATCTGTTCAAGCCATCTTTTCAATAGACTTCTACTGTGTGATCTTGGCCGTGTCTGTTAAGCTCCCAGAGCCTCTTTTTCTTTTCAGTGAAAGAAAAACAGATGTCAAAACTGTTGGTGACTAATATTGCTGTTGGAGTCTCTTTCACAGTGGGCACCTATTCAGATCAGAAAGGGGCACAGTAAGAAGCAGACATTTCAGTTGGCATGTTCTCTTGCACTTACAAAACTTCTCCTGTAGGATTTCGAGTTCTCCTTTTTCTCCAGCTTAAGCATGTCCTGAGCCTTCAAGGATTTGTAGCAGGATTTGTTTCTTCAAACCCAACATCACCTGGATGCAAAGCTGGCTTGCCCTGAGGGGTGGCGGATGACAGTTCACCTTTGCCATGAGAAGCATCTTCCAGCAAACTCTTGATTTCTGTTACTCACCTGAATGAAACCCATTGCCTGCAAAGAGACAAAAAGAGAGCTAGGAGAAGGCTGGGGCAGACTGGCAGGTTGTGACCCAGGTAGCAAGGCAGCTAAAAACCTGCAGGATTTTACTCCTCACTCTAATCTTACTACTAGAGATGGGAAGAGCTGCAAAAAGCTCTGTGTTATTTTTCTGAGCACAGACTAACCAGAGCAGTCCAGCCTGGAACTCACTAACTCTAGCAACTCACTAAGCATCTGTAAAAATGCTTGAGCCTTGAAATGTCTCTCAGCTCAGCAGGGTATCGCCTGCACTGGCCAGCACCAGTGGGCCCGGGCATTTACTCTGCCTGTTGAATTTTACACCTATTTTGAACTTGCTCTGCAGAATGCTCCATAAATGGCCCATAGCCCGCACCAGGGTACACTGCAGTGTAAACTGTACCTTCAGGTTACAGCCAATGCTCCCCACTTGTTCTTTTGCTGCCAAACTACCGAGTAGAGTTTTTGACTATTTTTTTATTTTTAAACCCATTTTGTCTGAGCTCAAATGAAAGAAAGTGGGAAAGAAAAGACAGATCCAGGCTTGTGAAAGGCAGAAAGGGGTCCAAGGCTAAGAGAACTGGGCTGTGGTTGTCGCCTCACAGCTGTAATGGAGCTAGGGGTGAGGGAGGATAGTTTTATTTTAAAAGAGGTGTCAGTGAAGCTAACCTTGCTGTTGTGTTTAATTTACAGTGGGAAGTCCCATCCCTGTGAAAAAGAACTTGAATCCTACCAATGAAGAGATTGAGCAGCTACATGAGCTATATCTGCAGAAACTGAATAAATTATTTGAAGACCACAAAAGAAATTATGGGATCCCTGAGCAGAGATGTCTTGTCTTTGAGTAGTGAATTACAATTTGTGATTACAAGGATCAACGTGGAAAAAAAAATTGGTTAAATATGTCTTGAAAAATGTCTTTCTTGCAATCTGTGTTTATCTTTAATTCTTCTTGTGTAAGGATTAATTTCAAGAATGGATTGTTTGATTTTTATTTTTTAATCTTATGGGGAAAAAAAAGAAATCCTTAGGGTGTGATTGGGGAAGCCACTGTTCTTCTAAGTTGTTTTTTCAATTCTTCTGTGCTAGAAATGCTAGTGAGAGACTTGGTGCAGATGTTTCTACCACCATGTTTTGGGCAGAGGAAATGGCCCTAGCATTGGATCAAGAGCAGGAGAAGTATAACCCGCCCCCACCGAAGCATGTAATTAGGACTTGCTAGCATGTATGAAAAATCAATTTGTTCCTTGAATATCAAAGAAATCCTATTGCTTTTCTATAAAAATGAAGTTTTTTTTAAGTAGATGGCTACTATGACCTATTTATATAGGATTTCAGGAATATTGTGCACTTTCTGCCTTAAAGAAGATATCACCAAACATGGTATCTAACTTATGGAGCAGACTAAGCTCTGCTGGGAGGAAGAACAATGTGAGTTCTGCATTCATGCATTTGCTGGGTAGTGGGAAGCACTGAATGGCGTGACATCCTTCTTTCCTTGGACACACTGTACTTTTGATCATTGGTTTGTGCGATGCCACAGCTGGGTTTGGCAGCTCAAGCTCCCAGGAGTGGCAGGCATAGTGCAGGTGTTCAGCACTGAAGCTGCTGGGGGAGTCATGTGAATCTTGCATGTCATGGGTATTCAGAGTTAGTGTTATTCTAGACACTGGCACAGAAGGCAATGAAGCCCACTTTGTTCAGTCTGGCTCTGAAACTAGGAGGAAAGGGTGCTTGTTATTCTTTTTTTCCTCCTCTCCTGAATCCCAGTTCCCTGAAGACCAGTGGATGGGGAGGCAGACTGGGAGGTTTTATTCTTCTTTCCTACTAGTTTAATTGAACCAAATTCTAACCAGTGGTTTCCTGATCTGGAAAGCTGCCTATCACCGTGGCACAGCTGTAGCTGCCAAGGCAATGCGAGCACTAGTGCTTGACAGAAGATTTTGCTTAAGTATGGATATCTTTTAAAAAATATATATATAAATCTTGGTCTAACTTTTTCATTTAAAATGCCTAGGCCTCCAAGATGATTTGTGAAGAAAATTGTAGTATTTTTTTATAGATGAGCAGTTTACTGTATTTGTGAATGTTTTCTGTCCGTGCTTGGGCTCTGCAAATCTGAGTTTATTGAGAAGTGTGTGCTTTGGCTTAAGCAGTTTTGCTTCCTGAATGTTTTATCAGGTGCCCTGACAGGACGTGCGTGGGCTTGTTGGGCAGCCTGGGGCACCTGCAGCCCTGCCAGTTGGCAGCAATGGGCTCTAGGAGTAGCCCTGTTGGCCCTGTGGAGACCTTGGGCTCGTGCGCTTGGAGCCTTCCTAGCACAAGCGTGGCTGTGGTTTGGAGAAGTATTAGAAGTCTGGGGAAAAAAGATCTTTAGCCAGATGAATGTCTTCCAAGAAATGGGTGGAAGCAGCGTGACTCCTGAGGAATGGACTGCCCATGAACCCGGGCCCCAGCGTTGAGCAAGTGTCTGCCGGACAGGACACGTGGATGTTAGCGTAACCTGTTCCAAAAAACCTCCGTACAAGGTATGGTTTGCTCTGGAGGGCTGTGCCTTCTAGTGCATGTCTGTCACTCAGGAATGACCAGCACTGAGATGGTAAATCCCACTCGTGGTTTCCCTATGGCTATAGATGCCTTTAGGAGCCAGGATGAGAGCTGGAGTTTTTGATGCCGAGAGAGGCAGCTCTCCTTCCCTGGTAGGCTGCTGCCAGCGTGTCCACAGCTCATCTCATACTCAGGTCAGCTTTCCTGGTGCTGCATCCTTCCTAAGGCTTGGCTGCCTCATGATGATTGCATGTGATAACTGTGTGCATGTACAAAACTTTAAATGGCTTCCTGTCCTCATCCAAAAGCAGTGGTTTAGGAGCAGGGCTTGAGAAGTGCTGTGAGTGTTAATGTTTGACGTGAGCTTAAGATCCAGGAGTATGTCAGCTTTTGGAATAGCAAATGCCTAGGGGATCAGACATCCCAGGCTAGATACTTGGAAGGGGCGTTTAAGGGTCCTGAGGCCCTGAGGAGTGGTTTTTTATTTATCCAGCTGTGCGAAGCTGCCATTTGAGCTCATTTCTTGCTGCTTGCCCTGACGAGAGGCGCTCGTGCAGTGACCAAAGACGGACTGGGTCAGACTGCTCTCCCACATCACCTGATCTAATAAGATGCTTCCTCTCATGCTCAGTCTGTTTTATCGTATTACTGTAATGATACAGAAGCTCAGGATGTACACTTTCAAGCCATAGTGTGGGTTGAAGATAGGAACTGTTTGCATTGCTGCTAATTAAATTAGCCCCAAATTCTAGGGAACTGGAGGATGCTAATTTGGGAGGGAGGGGGGCATACCCTGTCCAGAATGTACCAGGGTGCGTATAAGCTCACCTCTGAAATCCACGAGAAAAGTGTTTGAGGGCTCTAAATGCCATTCATAACCCGCACAGTTAGAGCAACTAGGAGTGGCTACTAATATTTTTACTGGTTTGTAATCCAGGAAGATAGAGAAAAGAAACTAAGGTCTCCAGGCAACTGAAACGTGTTATTGCTCTGCACGTGCAGTTGCTCTCCAAGTGCTGTGTGTTGCCTAGGCGGGTCCTGCACCTTACATTTGTAAACAAGCTTGCCATGCTTAGTGTGTCTAGGACAGGATTATGCTGAGTTAGACCAGCAGTTTGTACAAGAGCCGTGCCGAGCTGAAGGCCATGGGTGCTTCGTCGCCCTGGGTGCTGCAGGGGGCTACGCTTTGCGATTAGGTGCAGGACTTGAGAAGCTGCCTTGACTCCCCTTCCCGTTCCTCTAGCCCTCGGCCCTGCCGGTCAGCACGAGGAGCCGCCGCGCGCTCCGGGCCCTGCGTGGGGCTGGGCTGCGCGGGGCTGGGCCGCGCGCCCCGGGCCCTGCGTGGGGCTGGGCCGCGCTCCGGGGCGGCCCAGGCCCGGGGTGCCCATCCCAAGGCCGGTGCCTGACCCTCCGCAGGCCGTGCTGCCTCGCGGGGCCCACGGCTCCCCGGCCCTGCATCTCTCAGCAGAGCTTCTCTGCACAAACCCTTACACGTAGAAGCAGCCCTCGAGAGCTTGCCTTTCCTGATCTATGAAGCTTATTTTTCAGCCTTTGATATCTTTGTGACTTTTGGCGGTACCTGTAAAATACCGATTTTGGTTGTTACGTTGACGGCTGTAGCTAAGCGGTGTGAGACAATAAAGGTTTGTACCAAAATGTTTGTGTTGCATGGAATTCAAGTGCTCATCTTTGCTATTGGGCAAGGGCTTGGGACATGGTGGTCTTAACAGCGTGACTGAGTTCAGAGGACCTATTAGAATATCATATAAAGCAGCTAGGAGGACAGTACCCATAAGCAGCGTGAATGTGGGGGCTTGGTGAAGGTGGAGGGACCTGTGTGTGCTCTCGGCCATCACCTGAAGCCAAAGTCCTGCTGCGAGGCCAGAGGGTCTGGGAAGAAGTTAGGAAAGGCTTGGTCTGTGTGCATGGCTGCAGCTCTCCATGGCCACAGCAGGGCCTGAGCACGGCGGGGAGGACCAGTCCTCTGCAGAACAGGTGAAGTCAGGGCAGGCCACGGCGTTGAGTTCAGCTCAAGCGTTCAGGCATAACCTTGCATTTCTATTGAACTTCTGTCTGAGTTTTGAGGCCTTAAAAGGGCCAGGTACTGCATAGGCTCTGCTAAACTCTGAGGATTTGGGAAGCTGGCAGCTGTTTGGATTAAAAATGGGTTGCCTTTCTGTATTGGGGATGCTTCAAAACTTAGTTTTTTGTCATTGTAGTCTTCTTTAGTATGGCATTGCTTATACTGACACCTGCACTGGCAGCTATAAAATACAAAGCCTGGGAAAAGCCAACAGTGTTTGGTTACTGTTTAAATACTCTCTTTATGGAGGAATCCACCTTGCCTTTTAGTATTCTATAGGAGAAACAAAATGGTAGAAAGTAAAGTGGCTTTGGATTGCTTTGAGGAGTCTCATCATAGCTGTGGGGAGGTGTGTTGTTAGTAGATGAGTGTCACATCTCATGGTGGTTCTTGTTTGTTGTTGTTGAAATACTGAAAAGCTGTAAAACTAGAAACAGAAATGGGGAACAGAGAACAGTGAGATCTTCCTGCTTTCCGACGTGCTCAGAAATACTAATCCTGATCACGGTGGTCTGTGCTAGCCAAGCTGTTAGCTCCATGCGAAAGAGAGTTGACTGTAAAGGGAATCTTTTGGCCTGATGAATGTACATGGCTTTTCAGCAGACATTTCCTCAGGTTGGTATCAATTTTGTCATCTAACCTGCTGGAGCGCTGCCTGGAGGTGCCACCAGAGCGTTTCTGAGGTGGCCCTTGCAGTGCAGAAGGGAAGAGGGGCTTCTTGACGTGTGCTGGGCTCCAGAACAGCCTGGTCCTCGGGTGCTCAGCTCCAGCCTGGCAGGCAGCCTTGCAGCTCTCCAGCCTTGGACAGAGTAACAGGAAAAAGCAGCAGCCAAGTACGACCTTCTGTTCACCCAGTTTATTTTCCAAGTGCCTTGCTGATGTGAATGGAGTCCTGCTTTTTGAATGGCTAGGTTGAGATATAATAACTCACTGTGACAGATCAAGGAACACAGAGCCCTGTAAGCTCCTTGTAAGCTTTTTTTTCCTGCTAACATGGATCAGGAATGGTCTGTTATTTCCTTGCTGCAGTGAACAGACAGTATTGAACAGAAAGAGTAGGTTTGTTGAATGGAAACCTGGTATTCTCTACATCTATCTGTACAGCAGAGACTGTCCAGAAAAAAAAAATTACTATTTTTTAGATATACTAATGTGGACATATGTGCTTCAGAATGCATTGCAGTAGAGATCTACACTAAAAGAGAGCCTAAATGTTTTATAAGATTTGTGTTGTTCCTCTAAATTCTTCTTGCATAAACAGTAAGTAAAATCTATTTTTTTTTCCAAGTAAAAGCAAGCCTTTTTTTCATGGCTTATAAAGGGAAGAAAGCGCAGCCTTGCAGGGGACAAGCACACCACGACCTTCCTGCACTGTCTGGGTGCATCTTCCTGCATCTTCCTGCCCCGCAAGGGTCTGTCTGAGCAACACGCCCGGGTACCACCAGGGGAGCTGCGTGTCCTGCCCACCTGCAGCTCTGGGCGCGAGGAAGGGCGGCTGGCGCGGAGCGAGCAGGGACATAACACAGGGCGTTGCGTAAGCAGCAGTTTCACAGAGAGGCGCCTTTCCTAGGGCGGTTTCGGGAGGTCTGGAGGGCGCCTGTGCCGGGGGGAGCGCTGCTGCGCCCGGCCGCGCCGCGAGGTGGCGCCGCCGTGCCGGCTGCGCGGCCGCCAGCCGCGTCGCTCGCCCGCCTCTAGCCCGGACACGCGTTCTGCTGCAGGCACGGCAATAACGGGCACCCCCTTCGCTGCAGGGAGCCCCCGGCGAGGGTTGGACCTGCGCCCTGCTCTCGCTGCCGTGTTAGAAAGGTGAATAACGCCCGCTGCGTTCTGCACGGGGGGGAAACGAGGGGGATTCCGCACCTCATCCACCACAAGGAGTGCAAAATATATAAATCTGTGGGGTGCAGTAAAGCAATGTGTGTCACGGCAATACAACTACTGCTGCTGCTGTCAGGTGGTTGATTGCAGAGCTGCATCACTTGGCACGTGTTTAAGCTCCCGCAGGCGGGTGCATGGGCAGAAATGCAACACCAAAGTAGCTGTGAAGGACCGAGATCCCAGGCTTCAGAGCAAGTTGGTAACGTTTTGGCTGCCTCCTTGTCGGTGTGTGCAAGGTGGATTTTCAGAAGTGCTGACTGCGAAAGCTCCATATGAAACCAAAAGAAAGTGTTAGTGCTCAGGAGCTGAGAAAATTAACCCCTAAAATTCAGCCTTTTTTTAAGATCTCTGCTTTGTTTGTCTTCTGTATCTGTGGCCAAATTGTCAAAATGATGCTTCTTTCTTTTTTTTTTATGCTTATCACTGGAGTTCCAACAAGTATTCCAGGTTGCTGAGCTTGACTGTGTAACCTGACTCCTTTTCGTTTCTGAGGGAAGGTGCTAAGGCCGGGGGCAAGTGAAGAAAATAGCCCCACTCCTGCTGCTCCACAAGCTATTTGAAATGTGTCACTGCTTTTTGAACTTCAGGAAAAAGAATATGAAAAATATTTCAGATTCTTCAGTACTACAAGTTGAAAACTTGTTGAAGTTCTGTCATTATTTTTTTGTTTGCTCATTCTTGATTTTAGGCCTACTGAGCCACTTGGCCACCCCATGGCTGATGTTTGGCTGATGTGTTTGCTTTCCTCCCTGGAATTTGCCCCACTTCCAGCGAGGTCAGGGGTGATCTCCACAGGGCTGGAGCGGGAGCAGGGAGCAGATCCCTGCCGGGAGCATCCCTGGTGCGGGGCTGGGAGCCCATGTGCCAATGGAGCCTCCCTGTGGGCACGGAAACGCTTCCAGGCTCTGCTGCATTTTTTAATCTGGGTTGCTAATGCAAACAGTGTATTTATGTGATTCAGGTGCAGTTATCTTTTTTTATATTAGCAGCAAGTCAGTTTTACTTGGCGGCTCTGACTTAGTCACGTGAAACAAAAAAATGCTGTAGAAGCGTGGGGGTTTGCTCCCCTCTGCCTTGATTTGCAGCCATAGCGTGTGCCATTGCCCCGGGTCATCGTTAACATCCTCAATCAACGTTTTGTCAGCTGTGGGCTGGAGATGGAAACGTTTATAACCTGGCCGTAAGAAAAACAGCTATGTGTGGGACAATGTTTGCTTGGCTGTCCTGTAGCACACGGGATGCTGCAGTCCTGGTTACGGGGCACAGCCCAAGAGCACTGGTAGTATTTGGCCTTCGAGAACAGGAAAATATTAAAGTCCCAACATGCTGTATGTCATTGATTTCTGAAGTCATGCATCTCCTCATTTGCACACTTTTGAGGAATGGGCAGGCATGATGATGACACACACCTTGGTGCCAAAGGGCATTTTATGCCAGTGATGATTGCAAATCGAACTAGATTTGACCTGAAGCATGAGAAAATGAGATTCCAGGTAAGACCCTTAGCTTTCCACCATCTCCTTCCCTATAAAGGGTGACTTGCCCTTGAAATTCAGCTGCTTTTGCTGGCCTACTTGTTAGAATCATAGAATTGTTAAGGTTGGAAGGGGCCTTTAGAGATCATGTAGTCCAACTTCCCTTCCCATGTAGAAACGGGTGTATAGGTTCAGTATGAAAATGGTGACTAAAATGCGACTGTCACTGGTTCATGCCTTGAAGTTTTGAACACCGTCCACAGGACCGCTCTTTGCAACCTTAATTAGAACTTTTTCATGCAGGCGTTCACAAGCGGGGCATGGGACTGCAGTTAATAACCCAGTACCCTTTTTATTTTGAAGTGGGGGCTCCAGCGCCTTTTTTTAGGCCCGGCTATCTGTGGTGTCCCCAGAGGGAACAGTGTGCCTGGGTCCTGCTCCCTCTCCATCCCTCGAGGCAGAGAGTCGAGGAGACAGCAGCCGCCTGCTCCATGGGCCACTCTTGGAGCGGTATTTGACGGCATTAATCTGCATTATGCGGGATTAAACGGGCACAGTAATTAACTTGCATAAGCGCTTTAGCAACTTTTGGCACTTGAATTGCAGCATATCCTGTGCGTGGTGATGTTGAGGATGTAAAATGTGGGGACAGAACAGCCGGGAGTGGTGGAGAAGGAAACCACGTTGAAATTGCAGCTGTAAGCAACAGTAAGGACAGCCAAACCCAGATGTTGCTCCTCACTTTTGAGGAGCTAATGTGGGCTGAATGTTTGCAGGCACGTGGAAAAGGCAGCATGGGATATTGGGCACTCTCACCAAGTCCAAGCATCAGTTACGGAACAAGTGTCTCCATTTGCCATCCTAAAGGGGCATCATCCTTAAATGAGAAGTGCAGCTGTACCTGGGAATTTAGTTCTTTAGTTTTGTAGTACTTACTCACCACATGTTATAACTTTCTATGGTTTTTATCCTTGTGCACACTGGGAGGTAATTGGTGGGTGGAAAAAGATGATGAGGTGTCAAAAATTTACCTTACCCACTATGCTTGGGTTTGGGATTGTGCTCGGTGACCAAGCTCCTCAGCATTTCAAGGACCAACCCTTAGAAGCATTGCAGAAAATAAGTCCAAAGCAGTGTATCTTTTCCACTGCTGAATGACAACTCTTAAATATACCCAATTCAGCTAATTCGGATCTGCTTTGAATCAAAGGAGCAGCAGGGAAAGCTGAAAGGCAGCTGCCTTTTAAAACATGCGATGCCAAGGGGCAGGGCTTGAAGCCAGCAGGAAAACCTGAGAAGATTTTACCCCCAGCTTGGGCCGTGGGGCCGGCTGCTCCTCTGCCCGAGCCGCGGCCGGGCTGCGAGTGCAGCCGCTGTCAGAAAGGCAGCACCCAAACAGCCCTCCGTGCAGCTGAATCTGATCACGAAGGGCACCTTTTTAATATACCAAGATCACTTTTGATGCAATGCCAATACTGCTTTTGTTCCCTTGGCATTATTAATTTTGGGTAGCTTTCAATTATTTCTCATAGAAAAATAGCTTTCAGTTGTGTATCTACAATCTGTATATCAGATAGCTTTCAGTTTTCAGTTGTGTATCTACTACAAATACATCGTTTTAATTTATCAAATATTGAATAAGAGTTATCATTGAAACAGCATCTGAGCCCAGGTAAAACATGATATGCCTACAGCAGGCTTGTGTCAATCTTTTATTAGATTCTAGAAATTTAAAATAAAAAAGGATTAGGACATGATGTTCAGGTTCTGGTGATGCTTGATAAAGACTGTGCAGCACCTGCTAAGTTTTGGTGAGAGGCTCCAAGCAAAGAAGCTACCAGCACATGGATGTGTAAGTGCATATGTAATAAAGTGATATAACTCTAGCCAGTTTCTGTTCAGCTTTTAAGGATTTGGAATGATGGATTTTTCTAAACTTTCTTAGTTAGCAGCTGACTCAGTGTTGTTCAAAGCTGTCCAAGGGTGACCATTCTTCTTTTCAGTCCCAGTTCAAATTTAGTAATACTAAGGGGAAGAGCTTTCTGCTGTAAATTTAAATTAATTCCACCAGCATTCTTATAATTAATTGTGGCTTTGCTCTACCTCCTCCCTGCCTTTCCAGGGCATGCCTGGGCTCTCAGGGGTATTTTGCTAAGTGCAGCAATATTAATACAATTACGTGAGGCCTTTTGAAATGCAGATATGCACAACCCCCAAAGCCCCATGGATTTCTGCCAGATTCCTCACAAGATTCCCCATCGATGGCCAGTTTTCAAATAACCCTTGGCACGTAAGGACAAGCATGAGGACTGGAGTGGAGCCCACACTGGAGCTTTGAACCGAGGAGAGCCAGTCTGGAGCCCTGGAGCTGAATGTGTTGAGCCAGTGCCATGACTCCAGCTGCCTTCAGATCATTCCCCTCCGATAACAGCAAGTGAGCGAGGATGGAATAAATTAATTAAAAGATGCCTAACTGCAGACAGTCTTAATTATGAGTAATCTAACGTGATGACGGTCCCAGGCTGTGACTACGGGCTCCTGGTATCCTCACTCCTCAGCTCTTGCTCACGCCTCTCCCCCACGGGCAAGGCACATTTTTTTGTTTATTTTTTTTTAACCTGAATCACTTGAGCAATCCGGGGGCGCGGGGAGAGCCGGGGGCAGAGGCTGCTGCGGGGCCAGGGCAGGAGGGCCGGGGCGAGCGCCCGCGGCGCCGGCGGGAGGGCAGCGAGCCGAGGAGCGCGGCCGCGGATGGGATCGCGCACCAGGGTTGGGATCGAACACGAGGATTCACCTCAGCTCGCCGCAGGTAGGTGGGCGCGGAGGGAGGCCTGGCTGGTGCTAGCGGAGCCACCCGGGCTCCTCGGGGAGTGACCGCGGGGCTGCCACTCGGCGCTGGGGGAGCAGGGCCCGGCCTCGCCTTCCCCACTGACCCTCGCCTTTGTGGTTGGAGCTGGCTGTTGGAAAATACAATAGGGCATCTTTTATTTCAATGTGTAACTCTTTGGGATTTGGTTGTTAGAAAATACAATAGTAAATCTTTTTGTTTCAACGTGCAAGTCTCTTCATTTAACGTGTAATACAAATCTATAGCTAGCCTAGTGATGGATAAAAATTTATAAATTAGCTGCAATTTTTTTCATGAAGCTATGTTAGGAGCATTCTGTTCTGTTCTCCTCATTTCCATCCTCATCTTTTTAAGACCTTGACCACAATGGTTTTTTAGTCTCTGCTTCGGTTCTGTGACTGCGCTTGTACCACGGTTCAGTCATTACGTGCGTGAGGACCGGGGCAGCAAACAGGGTCAGAGACGCGAGATATCGACAGCAAGACGGCATCAGGGCACGCTGCGGAGCGTGAGCATTCCCGTGACAGGTTATTTTGCTGTCGTCTTGCTCATGTTTTGCCTAGGGGATGAGCTGGAGCGGACAAATGCCCAGCAGCATCGTCGCGGGGCTGAGGGTGCAGAACGGGGCGCTGAGTCACGGGTGTCCCTGTGCGCCGGGATGTCGGTCATTAGCGGTGAGAGCGGCGCTCGACACGGGCGCCGCTGCGTGCAGGCGCCCTGCGAGCCTCACCGACGGGTTACTCATCCCCGTGCTCTTAATTCAGGGCTTAAGCCAGAGCCGGCACCTGCTGAAGACAGTAGGAGTTTGGCTCAAGTGAGAGGGACGTAATTTTGCTTTCTAGTTGACAGGTACTGCGTGTAATTGAACCTGCTGCAGGAGAGAAAGGCTGATGTTAAGCTGATAATTCCTGGTTTAGATGCGCCTTGAAGTAACTAGCTCATTTCGTGCTGAAATCTTAGCTCTCCGTGGAAAAGCAAACGCAGCTCGGGAGGTGTCGCTGGGTGCGGGTGAGGAGCCCAGGCACCGTGGGCAATGCTGCTGATGTGAGCAGCGCGCCGCCGCGCTGGCAGCCTTCATCGCCCTTAGTCATCATCACAGGCCTAGCCCAACTACGCTTTTCGTTACATGGCACCACAAGCACGCGTGCAGTGTTTTGAGGATGAAAAGGTCTCTTGCTTGTGCTTGGAGGCTCCGGTGCCTCTAAACTTTGATCCCAGTCTGGTGCAACTGCGTGAAGATCAAGGTCTGCGCTGCGGGTGCCACCACAGGGGACGAAGGCAAAGGGGACGGGGACGGGGAGCAGGGCTTGCGGTGGCAGCGCCCTCGGAGCACGTGGGTGACCTGCTGCCAACAGCCGGGTACGGGCGAGCTGCTCAGTTTGTGGTTTCCCTGGCTGCGTTTTCAAGGAGATGCCGGAATCTTGGGTGCCTCCTCCAGCCTGCTGTGTCCTGTGGGGCTCTGCTCCACAGCTGAAGCAGGTTGCTTCTTCTGGGCCCCCACGAACCCGTTCCCATGTTCCTAGAGCGTATATGTGTTTCCTAAACCGAGGCTGGGCTCTTGGACAAGAAGCGTTTCTTGGAAGCCACAGTGTTGGTGTAAAACTTAAAAAATCATTAGTTGCACCATGGAAAATCTAGATTTTTAGTAGTAAATCTAACATTACGGATTATGTTTTGGAATTTGATCCTGTAAAATCTTTCAGACTTTGAACAAACACTGATTTTTTTTTTTTTTTTTAATGAAAACTCATTTTTCTTTTACCTCTGACTAGTAAATGAAAGGTGGGCCATGGACCGGTACCCTCAGGGCTCACTGTGATGCCCAGCAGTGCTTTGGAAACCCTGCTTTTCAGCACGCCTGGAGAATGGGCAGTGTTTTAGGATTAGGTGCTTAACTATTTAGCATCCCTCCAGAAGAAAGTTACTTACTAAATATAAATATCTAATATAAACATTAAAGCTTACTAAGCGAGGGTGATAGAGTGTCATCCCTACCACATTGCCTTAGTCTTTGTGTGTTTGCAGAACTGCACTGATCAGCCTGCAAACTCAGACTGAAAGCTGGATTTTCTCTGGATTAAAAATGAGTGCACTTTTCATGGCATCATTGCTGTCTTGGTGGCTGCTGCCTGCAGGGCTGCGGACTCGGACAGAGCTGTGTAGCGTGATGAACAATTCCGAGCAGTGTCATGTTCCGATGGCGCAAACCGCGAGGTAAAGACAGAAACAGAGAGACTGGGACATCTTTTTTTTTTTTTTTTTTTTTCCCACCCAATAACTTTGTTCTTTGACATTCTTGGTTCTTAGTGTTGCTATAAAATCTGGTATTCTTCATATGGGAAAGAATAAGGAGATATGAATTCATGCTCTTTATTACTATCATTGAAATCAATTTCTTAAGAAATGTTAATTCTCCATTTTTTTTTTTCTAAAAAAGGAGTTGACTCAGTCTATACAGTTGAGTTTTGTAATTTTTCATATTCGTCTTCCAGGAAGAAAAAGCCTTGAGGTCTTGATGAGTGGTGTGCACTATAATTGCGCAATTATAGTATGCAATTTAGAATTCCATTTTTTTTCTAAACTAGAGACACAGATATGAAAAAAACTTTAAAAAAGCCCAAATACAGTAAATTAAGTACATATATATATATATATATTTTACAGAGAATGATGATTTCTGAGGCGATCTAACCAATGTTTAGTTTTCCCCAAATTGCCAAAAAAGCCACATTTTTTATTCATAGAAGGTCCCTGTGAGCACCTCTCACGTGTAGCACTGTCTATCAGGAGGACAAGGGCCTGCACAGGGACACAGCGGTTCTTGTTGGTGCTGAGCCTGTTACGTCCTTTCAGTGCTTCACTGGCCAGCAAAGACCAGCCCAAAATGTGTGTTGTGAGTTAATGGATAGTGCAAGAGGACACAGTCGTGTTCCTTGGCCTCTTGCCAAGGGTGATGAATGTTTGGATTGGGGTGAGAACTCCTTGGCATGGGTTGTCTCCAGAAAGGTCCAGAATGACGCGGTATTTGGGAGAAAATGCTGCTCATTTTTAAGCTGGATCTCAGTTTCAGGACCTAGCACTTCTCTGAGTTAGGATGTTCTCCAAATGTGATAGTGGTTTAGTTTTTTGATTTCCCCAGTGGAAGTTTAGAGGACTAATCCTTTAAAAATATCCACTGCATGAAAAAAAAAAAAAAAAAGTTTTTTCAAATTTATTACATATATTTGCACATATTCTACTTTCATTTCTTGGACATGCTTGTGCCTTGGAAGTGCCAGAAGAGGTAAGGGCTATATAATGCAGCTGCTGGAGAACATGTATACGAGCTGACAGCAGACGAAGCGCTGTGCAGTGATGAGACCACGGTGCTCAGGTGTCCTCATTTATGTGCTGTTAAGAAAGCGTGGTTGCAGTCTTCCTCACACATGATCTTAATCCTAATCCTCCTAATCCTGCGACCTTTCCTGCGTCAGGTGAGGCCGGACTCTCCATGTGCTCCCAGATATTACTGACCTATTTTCCCCAAACCAAAGCACCCTGTATCTGAACTCAAGAGTTGTATCACTTGAATCAAGAGATCGCGCTGGCTTCAGTTACTTGTGCCTTCTTAAGATTTACTTCAGGATAATGCCAACATGTAGGAGGGCTATAAAATCATACTTTATTGTGCTTTCATCTATAAACTCTTTATTAAAGAGACATTTTTCTTAATTCCTCCTGTTTTTATTCTCCGTATAGTTTCAGATTTGACTTGCTTCAGGTAGCACTCGGTTCTTTATTTGTAGCTTTCTCTTATTCTTTTATAATATAGAAGAGAGTGTTAGTGTGTGCCTGTAGACCCAAAATGCTGAATCAAACGCTGATTTTATTTTTTAATCTGTGACCCCTTTCTCTGTGATTGTGCTGAGATAACTCTAGCGCTAATTGGATTGTATTTGCTCTTTGCTAGGCACATAAAATGCAGTGGCTAGTGAAGTTCTGCTGTATTCCCTGCTGGCTGGGACAGCAGGGTTTCAATCACTAAGCAGCTGCCACGAAGCAAAGCAGTAGGTGCATCCCCAGTGCTTAAGTAAAGCTCCGGCTAGCAAGAGTGGGCAGTAGCGAGGACTCCCCGGAGTCCTCGTCTGTGTTGGGCATTGGATGCAGGCGGCAGAGAGCCCTGCAAAGGGGACATCCTGCTCATTACTGCCCAGAACAGCCTGTGAACGTGTAGACCCATGAGTAACCGCTGGAATTACACATGTAAAACTGTTGAAAAATGGGCTTTAAGAAAATAGTTGTAATAATAGTTAATAGTCGTGTCCCTGCTTGAGCAGAGAGGTTAGACTAGATGATCTCTAGAGTCCCTTCCAACCTTAACCCTTCTGTGATTCTCTTAATCCTTTTTTTTTTCCCCCTCCCTCCTCTCCCTCATATCCACTCTTGGCGTGTCTCAGACCTATTACTTTGCTGCTATGTGGCCCCAGTGTCTCTGAAGGCTTTTACAGATGCTTGATAAGCAAAATCTACATGCAGTTCGGCTAACATAAATACAATAAACTATTGCCTTGCAAAATGGGGCAAGCAGCAGACAATTTAGCATGGTCAGCATGGCCTATAAGATAGGACAGCTCTGCTATATCCCTAAATTTTGTAAAGAATTGCTGTGTGAATTTGGTCAAATCAGTGTCAGTGCTTACTTTCCATATCTCTGGAAAGGGGAAAAATTAACCCTTGCATCCTATATGAGGTGCAACCTATATGAAGCGAAAAACATTCTTTGGAAGTTTCCTAACTTCATTCTAACATGGCTCTTCTTTAGTATAAAGTAAACCCGCGTGTGTCCAATTGTATTTATTTGCGCAGACTAAATTTCCTAGGTATTCAAGAGATTTTCCTTTCTTTTTTTGCTATGCCCGTGTGAAATCAGACACAAGTTTTAATGTTCAGTCAAGCCCAGATTCCAAATCCATGTCGCATAGGGCACAAGATGCCTCTTGAGTAGCAGGGCGCTGGGTGTGCTGAGCAGGAGGGCTGGAGCTCGTGCTCCATAGCACAGGCGCTGGGTGTCACTGAACCCCTCTCCTGCACCAGGCAGGAATTTTGTTCATTACTGGAGACAACTGCCTATTTTTTAAAGAATTATTCTTTTTTTTTTTTTTTTTTTTCCTAGGAGTAACCTCCCTGTAATCAATATTCGTCCGCCCTGCAGTGCCTACGTGGCTGAATGATTTCAAAACTCTCCTTACAGTTCAGGCAGGCCTAAACCCTTTCATCCAGTTATGTCATAAAAATCTGACGGCGCAGGCAGCGGTCACCCCACTTCCTGAAATCTTCACAGACTTAGCGCCGCGCTAGAGGAGAGGGCAGAATTAAACCAGGCTGCAGCACATTGGGCACTCGCTCTTTGGAGCCTTCTCCCTGCAGAGCCCGCCGTGCTCGCTGCGCGATGCTGCTGCTTCCTCTGGGCTGCCTTTGGTGCCGCCAGCTCAGCTGCTAAGGTTTCCCTGGCCTAGAAAAAGGCACGAGGCTTTTGTGCGAGAAGTTCAAGAGCAGAATTCAGCTCTATTTTTAATACTGCCGCCGGTTTGCTGTGGGTGACACAATTTCCCGTAGTATGGCTGTCCTGGAGTGTGGCAGAGTTCCAGGCTGTGCTTTTCCAAGGGTTTATTATAGATCCGAACATATTTACTGGCTTTTCCCTAAAGGGAAATTTGGGAGGAGCGTGTACAGGGCAGGGGGAAGGCGGCTGCCATCCTGTGATGCCCAGAGAGCACTGGTTTATTGCAGAAGGTTGGTGCTGTATCGGTGCTATTACAAAACTCAGGAGGGAAATTTAAAGAACTACTCAAAACTGAACTGCCTGGTGAAGATAAACTTTACACCATCTCCTTGATCACCGTATTATTAATGTCATCAATCTCTCCCTGTCAAAAGTGACAGAATTAGCACCGGGCATGACCAAATTACCAAATGTTGTACTAAATAATTAAGCACTAGAGGCATGTTGTCTGTCTGCTGCTTTCCAGTGTAAGCTTAGAGACTTACTCATTTATTCCTCTATTTGGAAACAAAAAGCTTCTTTTATAAAAGTGACTCAAATGTACTGATATCTAAGTGGAGGCAGTTTAGCATTGAAATCTCATGCTGCCTTCTTTAGGGAAAAAAAGATTTTTTTTTTTTTTTTTTTATACCCCCAAATTAATGGTTCTGAGAATGATCAGTTTAGGAGCATGAGCTCTTTCTGCTGCCAGAACCCCCATCCCAGCTGGCTTTCCAGGCGCTTCTGTGTTCAGCCCTCTCTGCATGCTAAGAGGACTTTCAAGTGTCACCCTACCAGGAAATCCTTAGAAAAAGAGTGTTGCCTTATTGCCCTGGTATTGTAAGAGTCGCATGGTACGATGTGCCCCTTTGCTGAAATGGTTATCGCTTGTAGCTAAAGAAATCAAACTTATAAGCAAGCGATTTAATGGCCTTTATTTATTTATTTATTTATTTTTTGTTAAGGTTGCTAGAGCAGTGTGAGTAATGCTGTAGCAATTTGTAGCTCTCAATTATCTAATCAGTCATGGTGAAAGTTTACTAATTGCAGAGTCATTTACTCTTCCCAAGTTGAAGGCTCACGAAGAATTATATTCTACCCAGATCAAGGGCTGTGGTCTGCACCTTTCTTTAGCTGTCTCTGTTCTCTCACACCAGAAGCCCATTTTAGTATAGCTATATATATGTTCTCAAAGCACTTTGTTTGTGTCTCTTCAGGTATTTTTAGCTAAAAGCTCTCAATTCTCTGATATCCGTGACACTTTCTTTTTTTCCTTTTTTTTTTCTTTTTTTTTCCTTGTTTTTTTTTTCTTTTGCTGAATATCAGTATGTAGTAGCCTGTTCATCAAGGACTAATGCCAGCCTTCCA
>VZSG01000014.1:3460648-3474994 GCA_013398315.1 Nothoprocta pentlandii | reverse complement strand
TATACATAGTGTGTATACAAGGGTTCAATTCAGCAAAAGAAATTGAACACAAAGTAAATTGCTTAATTTAAATAGTCATGCAAAGAATGAGAATTAGAGCATTTAACTCATCAACCAGCATTTAAAACAAATTGTAATGTTCTTTTTGCATTCTTGGGTATGCATTCTTTGTTACAGTGAGGAAACAAGTATTTATTTATATATATACACACAAATATTATTTATTTATAAATACTTTCTAGATAGGCAAGCAGATACAAAGTTTTATTTTCATTTTAGATGAATAAAATACTCTCTATTACTGTGAGCTGTAATATATGTGGAAAAAAGAATGAGTGGATGCTTATACTCAAATGTGCTTTTCTAGTGAACTTACCAGTAAATCAGTGATTTACAGTTTCAACTTAGTCCTTCAATTTAGGACATGTTCTGGTTTGAAATAAAGATTGCAGAAACTTTCATTGGAAGATTTTTTTCTATCCTTGTTTAAGGCACACTGCGTCTTCTAAAATCTATGATCATAAGGGGCAAAAATAATTTAAACAATAAAAAAAAATTATGTTGTTTTGAGGATTGAGACTCTTTACGTTCAGGCCTGTGTTGTTGGTTGATGATTTATATCTGTTCAGAGGCACTTAGTAATGTAGTTTTGCCTGAAGGAGCAAATCAGATTTCATTAAGAGAATATACGTGCAGATGTGTGTTAAAGTTCAGCCCTTCTCTATTAGAAGAGCTTGCTGTCTTCATGTTAAAATCATTTTTGGATAAAATCAATTTTCCTGCAAGAGAAGCACTTCTTCATATAATAAGAATTCCGTAGCTAATACAAGTTTTAATTTTTGTATTTTGAGTGTTATTTTTAAAGTAGAATTTGGTTAACATCACAATTAAGTTTAATATGAGAGAGATTTGTTCTGTTAAAATCTTTGTAGCAACTTCAGTTTTTTGTTAAGATTCCGGCTAGTTCTGGAGTTAATTTCTCGGTGAAAATGAATTTCTGCTCAGAACCGCCTGTCTTTGGGAGAGAAAAAGGGATATGCAGACTTTTTTGATACACATTTTCCTACCTCGTTGACCTGAAAAGAAATAAAACCAGGTGATGTTGAACACAAACTAGGTTTTTCTTTTTTGTTTGTTTGTTTGGCTGCCAGTAAACTTTGTTCTGTTTTTTCTAATTAGTGGTATAAAGCTTAAGCACTTAGGAGTCTTAGCCTCTTGCATAATGCAAGTAAAGTATTTTGAATGATCAAAAGCTGAAGAATGTTGATTTTCTTGAATTGCTTGTTTCTAAGTCTTCAGTTAGGTAATTCTGACTAAGCTTGACAAAACAGTTCATTATGGTTGATTGCTGTAATTGCTGTTGTATTATTTGGTTCCAGCTGGTGGCATCGTTGTGTAAATTTACTTTTGAAATTTACTTTTGAATTTTTTTCTCCATTAAGGAATGTGATGTTTTATCAGTATCTCACAAAATGTTTAGCAAGTGAATAAATCTGAAAGTTTCCAAGATTCCTTGTTGATTAAAAATGTCAGGATTCTTTCTGTGAATTTATGTATTTTCTACCATGCATCTGGTATTGCTTGTAAAGTCAACCAGCCAAGGTTTGTTTGGCAAAACTTCTTAAAAAACTATATGATAGTTCCAAATCTTTACATATAATTTGCATACCTTAAAGATATAAGCAAGACTTGTTAATTATTTTTTCCATTTCATAACTTGAACACACAGTGATGGGAATGATTGATATATTTTCAAGGTCACCTGCAAGTTAGTGGCAGGTTTGACTGTAGATTGTGGGTCTGTGTATTCAGTTGCATTACCGACTGGAAGAGTTCTGTTGTGAGGACTCCATTGGGCTAGATTAACTAATAGATCATTAACATATTGATAGGTTAAATCAATATCCATCAAAGGTGAGCCCTGTAGTGCTTGGCAGAGCTAAGGGTAGTCACGAGTCTAGATAGATTTATTTAAAGCCAGATGATTAAGATCACACATTTAAGATCAGATACTACTATAATTTACTTCAGTTAGAAACTACTGATAAGCCAAAAAATCTGTAATTTCTTTTTTTAAATGCTACTGTATTGTTTGAAAGATCTGTTCTGTTGTAGTTGTCAAGTTTAATTTACCAAAGTAACAGAAATTAGTAGACATTTAGTAAAAATACTTATTTTTGCTTCCTTCTTTGCATTTTATAGTATTTCTTACATAGTTCTTTCTGTCTTAATGTCATTTAATATTTGGATGTGAGAGCATAATTGCTTTTAGTTTTATGAAATTAATGTGGGAAGTATTACACGATGTAAGACTTAATTGGAAAAAAGGAAGTGCATAAAGAAGTGCATAAAGTTCATTCAGAGGAACATACATTTTTTTTAATGGAAATTAGTATAAAAAATGAAATAGCCTTTGTCTCCCTTTACCCAGAAGGTGAACTTGATTTTGCGAGTTACTTTGTGTGATGTTAGCTATAGATTATATTTTCATGTGCTTGTTTAATATGTGGATTTTGCTTTGTTGCTGCCGTTCTGTGGGGTTTTGTTTGTTTGTTTTAAGGTTTTAAAAGCAAGAATAGAATTAGTGGAGACACTGGAGAAAAATATACATGGGGAAACATGGGGAACAGTAGATATAATTTTGATAGGCAAAAATGATCTTTTCAGGTCTGTTATTTTGGAAGGCTATGACCAGGAATAAAATAAGTAATTCAAATGCTTTTCATAAATTGGAGTTTAAGTATGTTGAAAGCTAATACACTAGAGGGCAGTATTTATCTGAATTTATTTATTAAGAAAAAGCATTTCTAGGTTCTCCTCTTTCCTGATTCACTGTTTGATTTTTAGGCGTCTGTTTAATTCTCTTATCTTGGGCCCTTCTCCAGCAAACATTTGGACTCTTCCCTGACTTTACACATAGGAGTAGTTACCTAGGAGGAGGAGGATGTTCAAATCATAAAATTATGCATGTATAGGACAGTTTAAAAGATTACGACACTTCAAATGAAATTTAATGACTGCTTTTAGCAGAAAACTGTATACTAGGAACTGTATTTTTGAAAAGCTGCTGAGAGAATGGCCAAAAAGGGAAATGGGTTAGGAGAGAGCTACTAAAACCTGCAAACTTCCGCAGTTTCGACATGCTTTGATAGCAGAAATTACTAGAATTTTCTATTCTGTTAAAACATGAGAGAGATTTTTTGAAATCCATTTTGTTGACAAAATTGCCCTCAAAATGTGTAATCATTAGAAATGTAGTTGTGTACCTACCAAAAAAGTTTTTATGACCCACAAATTTGAAATTCATTTAAACTAGGTAAATGATGTCTGGAAAACAGAATGGGGGAAGTGAGAGGACTTTTTTGCCTTTTTTTTTTCCTTCAGTTTTAGCTTACATTTATAAATAAAAGTTGTGTAGACAGCAAAGCTTTGAGATATTTGACCAATATGGCTGTTTACTTTTCAAATTTGTCAAGGTGCTTGTATAGCTACACAGGTAGGGTGTAATAATTTAGGATCTGAATTTTCAGTGTAAAAGCTTTTGCTGATCTGCATATGAATTTAGCAAATAATCTTCAAATAAATAGCTTAACAGAAAAACAACAGTAATGTAAGGTACAAGTGTATACATGGAGATCTATGGTAACGTAGATAGTGAGCAGTAAATTCGCATCCATGTTTATTGTGCACAGCTTCCACTTGTGGAAGAAAAGTGAGATTGTTTAACTTCTTCCATGTGACTTTTCAGTGACGGGAATTGATCAGTAAATTCCGTTCAGGTTTTCTGTTTTGCTTTTGTCCATCAGTAAAATATGGCAAAAAGATTGTTCTGAGAAACAAATGTCGAAGGAGGAAGAACAAACAAAGGAAAGGGATTTTCCTAAATTTTGATGGAGAAGCCATTCACTTAATGCTGTCTGGACTCCCCTTTTCTCAGTATTTTTCATAAGAATGAGCACCAAATGACTTATATCATGCTAAGTCCAAGAAAGCAGATATAAGGAGTGTTTTGTACCAGCTAGCTTTCTAGCTTTTTTCATCATTCAAAATAAAATAAATCTTTGTTAAAAAAAAAAAAAAAGGCATTATGAGTCAGAGCTTTTCAGGGTGCTTCTGAAGTCAAAAAGTGTGGTGGGAATGCTGTGTGTCCCTGATGTGAAAACAGAAAATGAAGTGATAACATGTTGGAAATGATGTGTGTGTTGTGTAACTTCCATACTTTTTTTTTGATATTACTTATTTTATTGAAAAAAATTATTAAAACTAAAGTGAGTTTAATTTCAAACTTATGTGTTTTGCTCACATAGAGATGTAGTATGGCATGCATTAAGGCTTTCTGTTTTCTAAACTGAATTCATTATCCTTTTTAGGTTATCCTGGGCAAGTACACCTGGCTTTCATATGAGGATGTATACATTAAAGCTGTTAATTTTGGAAATGGCTTAGCAGTGTTGGGTCAGCAACCAAAGACTAACATTGCTATCTTCTGTGAGACTAGAGCTGAGTGGATGATTGCAGCACAGGCTTGCTTCATGTGCAACTACCAGCGTAAGTATGCATCCTTTCTTCAAGTTTGATGACTTTTATAGTGCAATCTGAAAAAAGGCCTTTTTCTTCATTTTAGGCAGTAGGAAAAGTGCATATGAATTAGAATCAGGATATAAAACATTTAAAATTGCCAATCCTTATTGCACAAGGTAGTGACTCCGTACATTGTGATATTTCACAGAAAATCCTGTCTGTGTCTGTTTGCAGCTGGCTTCAGTAAATGTATCTTGCTCAATGAGTTTGTGACAGGGCACTTTACTTTCTCATTACTCTTACATCAGTACAGATTACCAGGTATCTAAAACCAAACAAAAATCACGTATGAATTCATTGATTCAATTTAAGGAGTTGACATCAAACCTTCATCTATGTCTTCAAGTTTTATTTTAAGTGGATATTGTGTCAGTTCTTCAATTTTGATTGGAATTAGAGTTTATCATACTCAAAATGAAGAAGATTGAGCAAGTCCTGGACTCTTTCTGTATAGCATTGTTCAGTAACTCTTCCTCTGCCAGAACCCTAAGCTGTTCCTTAACCCAAAACTTAGTCTGGTCCTCATATATTTGCTTATTTATTCATCCTCCTCCACTGAGAAATCTATGGATTCTCTTCTTACTGCCAGGAATATGTTCACATGTCAGTACCATTAGTGCTCCATGGTGGCTGACTACCTACTACGTTTAGGTTGGGTGAACTGTCAGTAGGCAGTTTCCCAGTCATGCGCAGTGTCTAGGTTATCATACATTAATTGGATCTTTAACCCTAGCAGTGGACTGAGGTGGGATTCTCCTGATATCTGCTGGAATGATACTCATTTTCTTATGGATTGACTATAAAAGAAATGTGTCATTTTTTTCTAATGACACCCTTAATCCGATGAAGTCTTAACTCTTCAGAAGAGACAGACAAATGCAGGACCAAACCCACTCCTTTTCCTTACCTGAGTAACGTAGATTGACCAGACTGTCCAGGGTGCGTCTCAGTGGTGGTGAGAAAGCTTGCTGTGTCTCTTTCCTAGGCTGATCTTATGCACAAGTATGTGTATAGGAGCCATAAGCCTAATTTGCCCCTTGAGAAACCTCCTGAGTGATGGTCTCAGTGCTGTAGGGGGATGTATTTTTAAATATCCATCTCATTTTCACTTCCTGATTTCTAATTCACTTCTCAATGAGCCCATCCTGTGGAAATGAGCTAACAGAAACCTGATGAAGTTCAGCCAAAGCAGATGGAGATTGCCGTGTGTGCTCTGGGATAACCCCTTGCACCAGTACAGGCTGGGAGATAAGCAGATGGAGAGCAGCTCTGCAGCGAAGGAGTCAGGACTTGTTGGTGGACAGAAAGTTAAACGTGTGTCAGCAGTGCCCCCATGCAGTGGAGGTGACCAGCAGAGTCCTGGGCTGTAGTGGCATGACTGCAGCAAGGTAGGTTCAGGGAAGCCACCCTTCCCTCTGGCTGGGTGCTGGTGAGACCGTGTCTGGAGCCGTGTGTCCAGTTTGGGTCTTATGAGTTCAAGGTGGACATGCTGGAAAGAGTCCAGCGGAGGGCTGCTAGGAAGGACAGGAGGTTGGAGAACATGAGGTACGTGTTTGGTAGGACAGGAGCTAACTGATCCAAGTTCAAATGCAGGAAAATCTGCATAGTTATTAGGAGGATCTTTTCCCTGTGAGGGTAATTAAATTCCGGAGCTTAGAGTTGTTACGGAATTTCTGTCCTTGGAGATGCTCAAAGCCTGACACGGCCCTGAACTGGTGGCCTGCTTTGAGCAGAGGGGAGGGCTATGTGGCTTCCATAGGTGCTTTCCAGCCTAAATTCACTTGTAGTTTTTGCCCTTTATTCTGTGAGCGACTTTTCTCCTGGAACAGAGATTTGCACAAGCTGTTCTCAGATGAGATGTCTGCCTTGTCTTTTAATTACAATTCTCACAATATATTTCTGTCAGTTCCCTGTTATCACTTTTGGGTTCTCTTAAATTCCTAGTGATTTATTCCTGGGAATAAAACAAAAATGCCTCATTTATTTTATCTTTGGAAGTGAACGATACTTGCAAATTCTAGGAATATTTCGTAATTTGAAAACATCTGACATAGTGACTGCATGGATATCGTGTTTAGAACGGTATGCATGTGTTTCTGGTTTAGTTGGACTAATGTTTTAAATTCCCTTTTTGAGACGTGCTTCAGTGCACTGCCTGACGTGATAGTTAGTGTCTTAGCTGTATGTGATCTTACATGAACTTGGCTGACTCGTGTGTTGGCAGATGATGAGACTATCATCAGTGTTCCCGTAGTCATCTTGCCGAGCAAATTACAAAATTCGCCTTTTTTTTTTTTTTTTTAATGGAGTAGTGTGGCCAAGCATTGCTAAGTAGCTTATTAATATTAGCTTTTTTCAGTTTTCAGGCTTTGTGAGAGCAAACCGTTCTGATAGTGTTGTGACATTATTTCAGAATGTGGAACGTATTACATTTTATTGTAGGTGTGTAGAACTTATACAAACATAAGCTGCACAGGCCTCATACCTTGCTTTGGAAAGAAGGCCTTTTGTACTGTAGTATTAACCTGGGGAAAATCATTTTTGTGTTAGGTGCCATGTGTGCAGATAAATGAAATACCTGTGAGTGCTGCTGTCCTGTGTGCATGGTTGGAAGCTAAGAAAGCCTTGCAGGAAGGACTGATGGTCTCCGAGACAGGAGAAGGAGCAGGGATAGGGGAAGGCTGACAGAGACATTGTATTCAAAGTGTCTTGTCTTCCCCTGTGTGAATTGTTGCACCAGCGTGAGCAAGTAGAACCCCTGAGAACGTAATTAAATCATGGAATAACTTGGGAAGGGTTTGGGTCTTTTGTCCAGTGATTGCAGCCTCAGCAGAAGGGCTGTTCTCAGGATTGAATACACCAAGACCTTCAGCAGTTTGCTTCCCCTCTCCTGTTTGATACGTGAGGCAGGATGAAATACTTGTGTTTTGTTTTCAGCTTCCCTTTTTACAGGGCAAGGCTTTGTTCCTGTATAATTTCTTAGCAGATTTCTTTGTTAAGAAATTCACTAGAGAAGTATTCCTAGCATGAATTCAAATAAAAATTTTGAATTTACATCTTATTCATAATATTGCTCTTGTAAAGACAAAGAAAAGAAATCCTACTCAGTATGACCTCAGTAGTAAATGGGGGGGGAAAAGTAATCACCTAGCCCCCTCTCAGACCTTTTCAGTACGAAGAAGGTTTTAGGTGTTAGTGTAGAGAAAAGAGGGTTCCCCAGGTCGGAATGACTGCTCACTTTTCTCTCTCCCTCTGCATGACCTCAGTACACTATTTTATAAATGGTGTCTCCCCCAATTCCTCTGTTCCTATCGTGTAACCGTGAGTTGTTTTTGATGTATTTATTTTGCAGATGAGTAATTGTATAAGTGGTTATTTGCGATACCAGCCTTGCGTAGCTAACGTGGTGTCTCGGCGGCGCTTGCCGGCCGGGGGAGCTGGGTTTCTGCGAGATGTTTGTGTAGCAGAGGTCACCCAAGCAAGTCGCGGCAGCTCGTGGGAACTGCTCGAGGCGCTCCGCTCCGCTCGGCTCCCACCAACGCAAAGCAAACACTGGCGTGTGCCTTTGCCCTGCCACAGTTCTGAACCATCTCAGGCTGTTTGAACGAGGGAAAGGATGAAGTAGAGGTCGACTATTTACTTCTGCATGCAAGGAAACTGGCTGCTGAGTTTGCCGCCCTGAGTTAGTAAATCTTCGGATTTTGAGTCGTTGCCCACAATGGGGTTTTATCTTTCTCTGCAGTAAAGGTACTGCAGCCAAAGCTCTAACTTTCAGTAGGGTCTTTTGTTTTAATCATTGGCGTGCTTAAATCTTCAGTGAACTACGATTGAAGTACGAAAGAAGTGCGGATATTTTGTGAGACAAGATTTCCAGCATTGCTATTATAATTTTTAATGGTTACAGTAATTAATATCAACTCCCTCAAGATGTGAGCTATACTAAATTGCTATAGTCTTATTTTGTGTTGTGCTTGGAAAATGGAAAAGTACCTTTTTTTAAAGATATCTCCCTTCCTAAACTGCTGCTTTCTTTCTTCCATCCTATGTGCAACTTCCTCTCTTTCCTCATGCAGTTCTCATAAGAATAGCAGGAAATGGAATTTGGGTTTAAAATGGTTAATATAAAAGAATACAAAGTTTTTAAGGAATAGACTGTTAGAAAAAAAATATTTACTTTCCTTGTGAGATTGTTTCCACAATGTTAGTTCTGTCTCTAGTGGCTGTGGTGATTAAACCTTTATTAACTCACTTTAAATAGATAAGGGAATGTGGCAGTCAAAGATCTATTACCGAGTGTGGGAATTCGTCTCTTGATGTATTGCAGTGTTTTAATAGCTTCTTACATGACATCAGTTCTAAGCAGTGTGAAACAAAATGAATTCTAAAAAGAGAAATCAAGAAATCAGGCTGTTTTTCCTGTGTAGAAGAGGATTGTTAAGCAGGTGAAGTATGTATTAAATGGAGAACAGATACTTGCATTTAAAATACTTGCATGAAGATAAGAGAGTAGGTTCAGAAGAGAATTACACAGAATAATGTGGGTTTTAACAGATAGTAAATGATCATATGGACAACATATGTTATTTGTTTTGTGAGCAATTGGAAAAAATAATTTTCCTTTTTTTTCCTTACCTTTCTTTCAGTTGTTACACTGTATGCTACACTGGGAGGCCCAGCAATAGTACATGGGTTAAATGAAACGGAGGTGACCACCATCATTACCAGTAAAGAGCTGATGCAAACAAAACTGAAGGTCAGAAAAATGTTATTTATTTGTGAATCTTTCTCTAGTGTACCTGATTCATTGCTATTAAATGGTCTGTGTAGCTGTATGGAGCAGTGATGACTTTGTTGCCCTTTTATAGTGCAGGCACTTATTTTAAAAGAAGTTTTATATAGTCTAGTCTTCATGTACCAAAGGCATCATTAGGATTCATTTGGATTTGGGCTCCTGAAAGCCTCCTGAGAGCAGGTTAGAGTGGTTGCACTGTTGAAGAAATGCTGCACTGTCTGGAACAAGGCTTTACAACAAGGTGCCAGTGTTTTTCAGGGTGCTTGTAGTGGTGTAAAAGGGTACCTGCTGAAGCAAGCGGGAGGAGCAGAAAATGCATAAACTGCATATGAGCAGCTAACTACTGGTAGTTATACTCTTGGTATAGCTACTGGTAATACTCTTGACTGATTGTTGGGTGTCTTCCTGGCAGAAAAGTGCTTCTTAAATCTGAAGACTGATGCTTGAATAGGTAGTACTGTTCTCCAGTATTGGGGATAGCTTATTAAATATTTTCATTGAAGTAGTTTTAAAGAAGATCTTCCTGTTTTATTATTGGTATGGATGTTATACATAGCATGTTAGTTAAAAAGAAAATAGAATAGTCAAAAATGTGTTTAAAAAAATAAATAGAAATAAATTTGCGTTACGAGAGACTGTGTTTCCTCTACCAGAGGCAATAACTGCCTTTGACTTGAGTGTCCATAGTTGTTTTAGAAGTTATGTTTTGCTTGTAATGCTTAACTGTGCCTTAAGTGATCATTTTCTGTATTAACTGCTGCATATTTTAAAAAGCCCAGTAATCGAGAAGCCACATAGGAATTACTGGGAGCTCAGGGTTGCCCGGGACATCTTTTGTCTGTGTTCTACAAAAGTGGAAGGTCAATCACCTCTACAAATCTTGCCTGTCTTATTTGTAGGTGTTTCTTGAAGTAAGCCTCCGATTGGTAAATACTTGGGGAAAAAAGAACTTCAGGAATTCTAAGTGCTGAGTTCAGCTAGTCTTGCACACCTAAGGGCAGAAAGCTTCCAACCTGGCAACTGTCTGACCTAGATGAGGTTGTTACCCAGTATTTTAAATCCACTGACATTTCAAATCAGTGTTTTGGTTGCATGCAGTAGAGATACCGTTTTTCTTGTTGGCACGACCTTCATGGGCTTTCTGAATAAACGCTCCTTTCTGCAGGAAATCGTTTCCCAAGTTCCGCGGCTGCGACACATCATCACGGTGGACGGGAAGCCAACCACGTGGGCCGAGTTCCCCAAGGGCGTCATCGTTCACACCATGGCTTCTGTGCAAGCCATGGGCGCCAAAGCTGACAGCGGTGCGTCCCCTGCTTCCCAAGGGGATCATCATCATCATCATCATCATCATCTCTCTCTGACCCTGTTGAGTAGATCTGGGGAGATTGCAGGGCTTGGAAAACTGTGCAATGATTGACCCTTTCTGATATACTTTATTTATAGTTTAAAACAAAACAGTAAACTGGAGTCATGATTTAATAAAACTGACTTCTCTATATTTTAATGAAAACTGACTTCTCTATAAACAAGCTTGAAAAATAATTTTTAGAATAAGCTTTGGGCTGGGATAGACATTTACAGTTCTGTGGTGAATGACATGAGTAATTTGCAGCTGTTTTAAATCTTGTTAAATTCACAAAGAAAATGTAAAATAGCTATTTAAATCTAGATATATTCAGAACTCAGTTTCTTTTATTACATTTCTGAAAATATCAGATTGCTATGTAAAATTATTTAATTCTATTTTCAATTGATCAAACTTTTTAGAATTAGAAATTAATTGTCAGTAAGAATTTAATTTTGTCTCTAAAGTTGCTAGAACTAGTGTTTTAAGATTTAGTTTTATTCAGGGGTTGCTTTCTTGTTCTATGTGTTTTCAGAATCTTTTAATCACTGAAGGCATGTAAATATCCCATGTAATTCTCTTGTAGAAGCTGGTGGGGGGTTAATCCATCTATTGATTTCAGGGAAAAATCCACATGTTCCCCACATGGGGGTTCTTTAGCTCTCTGCTTCTTTAGAAGCTTGTCTTCCCCTTTTTGGTGTGCCAGTTCTCTGTACTTATAAAACTCTTTCAGACAAAAGCCAAAGAACACATTACCACTCTAATTTATGAGTAGCTCAAGATTTGTTGATCCGAGTGCTGTGTAAAATGAGATATAATTCTTCTTCAGTCTTTTAAATATTGCACACTCTAAACTGTAATAAAGGAAAGTTACATTTGTCAAGTCACCCATTTTTTGGAATGCCATAGTTTGGAATATGTGTATTTTGGAAATTATGGAGTACTACAGTTAAAATTGCTCATGGTCAAATATTTTCAGTTAGTATTATAATAAGTAAATTTGATAATTTTATACTTCCCCCTCCCCTTATTTTTTATATGGAATTTCGTGGCTCAGTGAGTGGGAAACTATTATCAGTATTTTCTCTGTTCTCCTTTAGTGGGTATGTTGTGCCACAAGTATTGCACATGGTGTATGGCCAGAGGAGAGCTTGCATAATGATTCTCTTAATTTCTTCCTCTCTGAGAAGAAAAAAAGCACTTTATAGTTATTTTTACTTCACGTACTTAAATGCTTTAATCCCTTTTAAAGCTATTGAACTTTACTTAAATATTTCCAGATTTGGGGCTTCCGGTTGGCTCAGTAGCTCCCTGCCACGTGTGCTGTGAATGAGGCAGAGTGTTGCCACTCTGTTGGGGAAGCTCAGGATGAAATAGCTCTGTAAATGAGGATTTACCTTGAGCTTGCTGAAATTAGTGCAACCTGCCTGAAAGGTGGGAAGCTCAGTGGTTCTGGAGAAGTGAAAGCTCTGTCCCATTTTCACTCTCCTCTGCAGGAACACAGGAAGCATGAAGGTCTGCAGAGACCGATTTTTCTATCCCAAGTCACTCAAAGCTAATGCAAAGAAGGCACTTAAGCTCAACCATAATCTTTTAAACTGAAAGCAAAATTTAATAGTGATGGTTACGTAGTTATATATCAGAACAATTGCTGTCCTAGTATTTAATATTTTCTGATTTGAAAGGTTTTCCACACATTCTCTTTTACAATAAAGTTTATTGGAAATTACAGGAAACAAGCAGCCAGCAAGGCCTGTTCCTTCAGATATTGCGGTGATCATGTACACTAGTGGCTCCACGGGAATTCCCAAGGGAGTTATGATCTCGCATTGCAACATAATTGCTGGTATAACTGGAATGGCTGAAAGGATTCCTAATTTGGGGTACGTACCAACAATGCTTCTGTGTACTTGGATATAATTTTAGATTATCTGTTTTATAAAGCTTTTTCTGTGACACCACACTGCTACACGCTGTCTGAGCATCTCCAAGTACTGCGTTGGATGACATCATTTTTCCATGTGCTGCTTTTTCCCTCATCTTTCTGAGTGCTTGTCTTTGGAGTGCTTTGTTTTGGAGTGCTTTATTTTGGATGAGTTTGCTAAGAAAACACACAGTTGAACTCTCTATCTCCCTGCCCCTTGGTCTGGTTTACGTTCTCAGATTGCAGTTTGAGGAAAACAAGTCATCCTCATAGTCTTGTCTAGCTAAGTGGCTCCTCCGTGTCAGAAATGCAAGCTGTTCCCAAAGCACTCCTACTACGAGCTCTTCCACGTTTTTCAGAGGAATTGCTATAGGTTACTTGCTTATCTGTAGAGTATTTTTACCTTTCAGAGGAAAATATTACCTCACTGAGAGAGAACTTAAAGACAAATGGCAATGTTCTGTTCAGAGTAACTTTGAGAATATAATAACTAAAACCAGTGCACAAAGGGAATTGCAAACTACTCTACATAGTACTTACATCCCTTAGTGTTAAATTATGTGATTTTTTTTTCCTGTGTGTTATTTTTTTAATATCAAGTGCAATATTGAATATTTTAAAGTATACAATATCTACTGTTTATTTAA
Source organism: Nothoprocta pentlandii (assembly GCA_013398315.1). Lineage (NCBI taxonomy): Eukaryota > Metazoa > Chordata > Aves > Tinamiformes > Tinamidae > Nothoprocta > Nothoprocta pentlandii. The sequence continues at coordinate 3,461,702 of VZSG01000014.1, read as the reverse complement.
TTTAACTCTTTACCTTTGCAGGCCAAAAAAAAAAAAAAAAAAAAAAAAAAAAAAAAAAAAAAAANAAAAAAAAAAAAAAAAAAAAAAAAAAAACAAAGAAACAAAAAAATCCCCCAAACCTTTGGTACTTGACCTAAGTTCTTCAGCTCAAAGGGCATCTTTCACTTTTTCTAGTTCTTCAGTAAGCTCTGTGTGAATTCAGCACACTGACTTCCCTGAGGATCCTAATCAACCTATTTTTAAATGATTCTTCACAGGGAAAAAGACATCTATATTGGCTATTTGCCCCTTGCTCATGTTCTGGAGCTGAGTGCTGAGCTTGTCTGTCTGTCCCATGGGTGCCGCATCGGCTACTCGTCACCTCAGACATTAGCTGACCAGGTATGTTGCTGATGTACGTTAAGTCCATTTAGTAAAATATTAGTCATCTTAGAGATAATATTTCTTTCTAACTTATTATTATTTTGCAATTTATGAAAAAGAATTTTGGTATTTGTAACTATTACTGTGAACTAGTTTTAACTGCTAAAAGATAAGTGTAAATGATAACTTGCAAGATGTACTATGTAATTTTGCTTCATGTGTTAATAATCTTGAATATGACCTTCTGTTAACTTATTCTTCAGTCTTCTAAAATAAAGAAAGGAAGCAAAGGTGATGTTACTACACTTAGACCAACACTAATGGCAGCCGTCCCGGTAAGTAACTTAACGATGAATCACTTTTAAAATATAATTCATAATTCAAATTCATAATTCAAACAACAAAATGAATGCAATTATCAACAAAAATGAAAAGGTAGAGTCTTGGAAGTTGTTAGCCTAGAACCATATTTTCTGCTTGAATATATATATATATATAGACATGAATTGCTATGTGAATATCTAATTTGAAAAAAAAATTAAATAGCTACAGGTTTTAGATTGACACATCAATTAAATGTTTGTGGCAGTAAACACTATGTGTGCACATATGTGTGTATATATGTGTAAACAGAGTTTAAATGCAACCCTTGTGCCATGATGAAGATGGCTCATGGCATAGACTTTCCTTC
>VZSG01000014.1:3395555-3445982 GCA_013398315.1 Nothoprocta pentlandii | reverse complement strand
AAGCAAGCAGTGTTAGAGCCCAAGGAGAGGTAGGCCAGTTGCCATCACAGCTGGCTGGATAAAGCCCTGTGCTTTTGTTTGTGCATAGCCCCCTGAAAAGCAATAAGCTCAAGTAATTCAGGCTTAATTTTCAAATTTGGCCGTTGTTTCAAATAACAGATGGATAGATGCTCTTTAAATAGGGTTTTAACATAAGAGTAAATAATAAAATGTCACCAGATGCTGTGTCTCCTGTATTAAGTATCTGAGCTAAACATCACAAAATTTATGTTTCCAAACAAACACTGCCTTTTACATAATGCTAGGTGTATTTTATTGATATACTAGAGCTATCATATGGAAGATGCTGTTCTGAAGGCAGAAATACATGTAATTCAAATGTGAATCATGTATCCCTTACCTAAGGACAGATTGTTTGTTGGAATTTGATATTAAATTTGCTTGATGTAAGATGACCCATGTTTGGGAAATATATTTTGGTGATTTTCAGAAAAGGATAAAGTTAACGTCTCTATTATGAAATTAACATAAAAACTTTTTTTTTTTTCTTTCTCTCTCCCCCATAGATCGTAAGAAAGACCTTGTAAAACTCCAGGCAGGAGAATACGTTTCTCTTGGCAAAGTAGAAGCAGCTTTGAAGAATCTTCCACTGGTAGATAATATTTGTGTGTATGCAAGCAGGTAAGAGGCAGCTGATGTTTTGATACTGCTGTGTTCTTTTGTCTGTCCTACTGAAGCCATAAAATATTTTGCCAATCAATTGGGAAGAATATTTTTTACCGATTGAAAAACTATTTATATTACAGTGAAACAACTTTTTTTGTTAAAAGTAAAGCAATTGGAATTTTATTTACTTTTCCAGCTTTTCCTTCATCCTTTATAAAATGCTAGCAATGAGTCTCCCTCATTGGCATTTCCCCAATTTAAAAAATATTTTAGCTTTGATTGTGTTGGTAAGAGACATCTCTCGAGCACTTTAAGAATAATATTATCTTTAGAATTGCTAGCACACTTTGTTTGTTGCTTGATCACATTTTTAGCTGTGATCTGCTCTTGGGGAAGTACTTTTGAGGAGAAAGGAGCAAAATTTTCAATGGTCCAGAAGCTGGATGGTGTATTAAAGTATTTTTCTTCCCCAGCCTCTGCAGAACACCAGCAGGAGCAATGAAGCTTGATATAAAACACAGTCTAAATGCTATGTAGATACTAATACTAAACACAATTAATAGCAGCAATCAAATGTCCTTGAAATTTCCTGATTATGCTAGCATGTAAACATGTGTTTTATTTCTAGAATTTCCTAGCTTGCTATATGTGAGAGATATAACAGTAACTTATTGTATAAATATATTTTAAAAATTATTGTTTCCTTGCTGTCCTGCTTAGAATGTCATTTTTTAGCTTCCAAATTATCAGAAATATTCTAACTGATAGGGTGTCCAAAATACCATCCACTTAACTCTGAAGGCCAGGAGTCATAATAAGGAGAAAAGTAACTTTTTGTTCACCTGGTTCTCTGTGTTTTATTTTAGTTGTTAGTAGTCACCATACAAGCTTACAGTTCTGACAGTTTCAGGAGATGCACTGGACATTCTGCTGCTCAGAACGTTTTAACTTTTATTAAATTTGGTTTTCATTGCCGTTTACCCTGTAAACGACAGGTTTTGCTGCATACGATGATTTCTGCTATTCTAGAATTCAAATTCTGGTAGATGTGTCAATTTTTTTGATTCGCTTCTCAACATAACTTGGAGAAATAAATTGGCTATTCAAGAGCTGGGTATTAATTTAGAGTAAGCAAGAGAATTCAGCTCCTTTAGTGGCTTTACTCTGCAGAGTAGCACTTAATAGCGCTTAAATATTATTGAGAGTTGTATTTGCCTTTGCAAATCTTTAAGTATTTGTTGTTTACATATGTATATATATGTATTTCATTCAAAAAAATTATTATATTACTTGCACAGTCAACTCCACTTATTTGGAGTATGTGCCTGTTGAGAGCTTGAAAACTTAAAACAAGTCAACCACTTACTGAATGAACAGCTCCTTCTCAATAACAAAGGTAATGAATTTGTGGCTTAATCTGGTTCTGCATTACTGCAAATATCCCACTAACTTGTATCTGGTACACTGAGTGTCTGAAGTGAAGAGTCTTGTGATCCATCTTCCAGTAGAAATTAGGAGAGAAAACTGTTCTGCATTGTGGAGACTTTTAAAAGGCTATTTTTATTTTTGGACTTACCCTACCTTTAAAATGAACTACTACTTTGTAGGTATTTTTATTTTCTCCAGTATGTGATCAAAAGATACAGAAGGAGGACCCTGCAGATCGGGGTTCTTCCTGCTTGTGCAGCTGGGTGTACACACAGTGCCCTGGCCAAGTTTGTCCTCTTGTCTCAGTACTGTCATGGTGATGGTCCAGTATTTGGAAAGACTTCTTGGAGATTAAAATGTACTCATCAGAGATGCTCGTCTTTGATAGTCCATGTCTTGCATATTAGTTAAAAATAGAAAAACCTTTAGACATTTTTTGAGGTAATTTAAAAACAGAGCCCAAGTGCATTCATGCTGATTTCTCTGCTGTTAACCTTATTTTTAATACTTTCATGTGTATAATCTGGTATAAGTGACTGAGTAATATATGTTCTCTGAATGATGGTCCATATGCACATTTCATTGTGGGTATATATTTACCTCAGCAATGTGAGCCAAGAGACTTTGGGTTAGCAGTGCCTACAGTCTCTCCTGTATCCCGTCTCTCCTTATACTTTGCCTGGATGAATCTTTCGTACAGGAGGAGTAGTTCATTTGTACATCTTAGGTGTTTTACTCCTGCAAGCAAAAGGAGCAGACTGCTCTTTTACTTGTGGGTTAAATCCGTGACTTGACCTTAGAAGTCAAGTCAAGCTTGACCAGAGCTTGGCTTGGGGTGCCAAGTTCTGCTGAGCATGGAAGCAGGAAAGCAAAGGTGTTTGTGCAGTATCACTGCTCCAGAAGTTACCTGTGTTGACTGCTTCAGGCAAAGCACTCGAAGAAGAAAATGCTTCCTAATAAAGGTGCATAACTCTGTTTGTTTCAGAAGAGATTCCTACAACTTTATTGGCTATTTCCCCTATCCAAGACATGCTCACATGATCTCAAGCATCAGCTCTGGAAACTTAGATTGGTTGCTTAGGGAATGAGTAAATGCAGGATGAAAAGCAAGGAAATTTGAAGTGGGAAGGTCACAAAGCGTTGAGGATTAGGCTTTACAGAATAAATAATAGCAGCATGCAGGGTCACCTTAGATTTCTCTTGTGCCGGTCTGAGGGCTGCACTTGGGTAGGTTTCCAAGAACAGCCAGGGAAGGTTGTTCAGTGGATGTCTTCTGCAGGAGAAATTTTTTACTGAAATTTCTTTGTATGGAGAAGATAACTAAGAACCAAAATGATGAAGATTGCCTCCCTGATGCTATTGTTAAAACTTAAAAGGTTGGAGAAGCGATGAAGTTCAAGATCTGCAGCAGCAACAGCAGCAGAGAGGATTTAGAGTCCTTTCTGTTCTTTATACAAATGAGTCAGGATCAGATACGCTCTGGAAGTAAATGTAAGATTGCAGAGATAGTCATACCAAGACTTCTTAGGAAAAAAATAGAAAATAGAAAAAATAGATTAAAAATAATATAAAAATTAGAAAAATAGTAGAAAAAAATAGAGAAACAAAGACCGGAGAGTAAGATGCAAGTAGTAAGCAATACTGAGGCTAATATGAAGATCTTTCTGTAAGTTCATTAATAGCAAGAGGAAGGCCAGGAGCTAGGAAAGGGGCCAGGCTTGTCAACAGGTGGTGTGAAGAAAGCCCATATTTGTAACGGACTTTTGTTCAAGCAAAACAATGCTCTCAGATGCCATTGCAATTAATACAGCTGACACTGAAGAAAAATTCACTGTAGAAAATTGCAGTGTAACCTAGAGAGTACATAGAGTTAATATTTTAAAATCGTATTGGGAACTTTGAAGAATGAGCTAAAGTAATCTTCATCAACCTCTGATTGTTGGCTATATGAAAAGTCCCCTGACTTAAACTGCGGAGAGGAAGCGTGAGGACAGCCCTGAGGAACACCCACTCCGTGACGAGCGCAGCGAAGCATCAACATTAGCCTTTGTCTGATGGTGGGTGGAATGTCAAAAAACCATCTGTTAGATGTAGCTCATCCAGCTTCAGGGCAGCTGAATGATTTAGGTTATTATTCAAGATCCCTTTCGGCTCTCCAAATTGTGGTCTGCTTCGTTAATACGTGTAGAGTTTCCATGGGAGATTCTGTTCAGTTTTCCGCTGAACTTTATGCCATTTGACAAATGTTGAATATGTGTTTCAGGGTGAATTATCCTTCAGTTTTGCAAAGGCTTTGAGATCACACCTCCATCTATTCTAGCCATATGAGGCCAAGATTATGAACAGCTGAATGAGTGTATGGACCATCACGTGAAAGGGAGAGAGAAGTTGCTTGCCTTACAGAAAGAGGCTTGCTTTAAGATGCATTCTACATATGCTCATTCCACAACCTGCTTTTTCCAACCCCTCTTCGCTGCAGTGCTCTATTCCTCTACAGTAACTGAATTCTGCAGTTGAGAGGAAACTGAGGTAGGGAAGCTGCACCCCAGTCTTCATACCAGGATGCAAAGCATGAGGAGAGACAGGGCTTGTTGCCATCGTGTGGGCAAAAGCTTTCCCCAAAGCTTTGAGCACGAGGCACAGTGGAATATGCATATGGGCAGCACACCTTGGAGCAATCCAGGTGCTGTAAGGTAAGTAACTTCTCTTTCCACTTAATTTTAAGCAGGCAAAAGTGATTTTTGTGAGATTTTTGGAGAGAGTACCAGGTGAACAAAAGCCAGCTGCTAAAGAGCAGTATCTCTGTGCGAAATGCAAACCCTCCAATTTAGGTTGGATAATAACTTATATTATTACTGAAGTTTTGTTAATTTTACAAAATTCATACTAAAGTACATTATACTTCTCAGTTTCCATTCTTATGTCATTGGATTTGTTGTGCCAAATCAAAAGGAGCTTGCAGAACTAGCTCGAAAGAAAGGATTTAAAGGAACTTGGGAAGAGATCTGTAACAGTCCCGAGATGGAAAAAGAGGTACTGAAGGTGCTAGCTGAGGCCGCTATGGCAGGTGAGTAGCCAGGTGGCTGGTGTTTGCCTTGTGGTGAGTACTGTGTGGGAAGCACGTGCTCTAAAAAATGGCCTTGTGCATGTATATTTTGTTACACGTTCATAGCCCATATGTGAAGTGAATTTTCTCATTAGAAAACAGTCATCCCTGGGTCTTTTCTAGATCTGTGGTGTACCTACCAGTACCCTGAGGATGCTCTGGGTGCCATACAGAATTAAAGTTGTGCATGGAAAAAATTAAGGCATGGTTTGAATATCTGTATAGATAGATAGATGACAATATAAATAGGAGCAACATAAATACCTAAACCTCTGTGATTTATTTTAGTAATTCTGTGGGAATCGGAGAATAATTACTGATAGATTCTGTGTCTACTTGTGGCAAAACTGTAGTTTTTAGAGCTCGCCATAGGGGATTTGAGGAGCCTCCTCAATCCATTGGTGGTGGTGGGAATTGTTAACATAACATGTATTTTTTTTTTGTGTGAGAATATAATTCTTACTCTTTATGGTTATTTATGGAAAAAAATGATTACATTTTAAGCCTTTTGTTCAAAATGTTTGTTTTTACAGCTAATCTGGAAAAATTTGAAATACCCGTGAAAATTCGTTTGAGCCCTGAACCTTGGACCCCAGAGACTGGCCTAGTGACAGACGCGTTCAAACTAAAACGCAAAGAGCTCACAGCGTACTACCAAGCGGACATTGATCGAATGTATGGGAAAAATCTAAAATAATTCCTTTTCTGCACCACTTTGCTACAGTGAGCTTGGATCAAATAGGAAATACTTGAATCATCTGTCTCAACACTTGAGATCAACACAGAAAACCACCATTCCTCATTTGCAGCTTAAACTGTTATTTCTGACAACACCACCATTATGACTGACAAGTTTAGTAAAATGTTACGGCAGCAAACTTGTGTCTGTCTCCTTTTTTTCCCCAGTTTTCTCTGCTATCTTGTCAGTCTGTGGGTTTTCCTAAGTCTTTTTGGGAAGCTATGATTTTGAAGCCTCAAGTTTTTAAACGTTTATAAATCCTGTATAATGTTTTGTTTGTATCTTTAAAGTTTGGATGTATATACGGAGAACTTGGCTATAGAAAAAAATGGTTATACTGGGGGCCTTTTTACCTATTATTTAAACATAAGAAGGTATAAATGTTGTGAAATTATGTAAATTGAACATGCTTATAAATTTGATCACTGAACAGAGGGCCAGGTTGCTGCTGTGCTATTGTTCTGTAGAAAATGGAGTGAAGAAAATGTGTGACATTCCAGCTTGAGTAATACACCCTCATTGTGTGCCTAATGGTTGGTTTTGCTTTCATCTGAAATGAAAAGATGGTCAAGGCACAGCTCTGCATGAAAGGCAGGTACTCTTGCAGGTGAGCAAGCTTATTTAACGCGAAAGATGCTATTAACACCGCAGAAGTTACACCTTGGAGGACAGAATACAGAAATTTCTGAACTTTTCTAAGACCATTTCATATAGTTGTTGAATTTTTCAGAGCTAGTAAAAACTCTGAAGTTTGGCAGTGTCTTTTTAGCAGAGGAACTGTGACAAATTGCCTCTTTTTCATGAGATTTAGACATCACACCAGTTTCGTAGTTGTTTCCAAAACTGTGATAAGAATCCTGTTCTAGATGCAACCCAAATGCTTTGGAGGGGATTTTTAAAGTCATAATGACAGTTATGGTCTTAGCTTCCACAGTGCCTAGCTGCCCTTTGTGCCTTTAAAAATCTCCCTCTTTTGTGTTTTGTCCAGCATTTTTTGCTTTAAAAACCTATTTGAATTATTTGTTAACCAGTCATATTTAAGTTTCTTGGTTTATTTGTTAATTACTTTCTTTGGGGAGCCGTCTCAATTTCTGTTTTACCACAGATATGTGAATGTTGTTTCAAGAGCTGTGGAGCCTCTTCAGGTCTTAAGTGAGAGCCTTTAGAGCCTTTGTTTCGGATGTGAATTTTACTTTCAAAATACGTGTAGAAAGAATAATCAGGGTAACATGAGAATGTGAAAAGGAATATATCAGTGAACTTTGGAGTAAATATAAAGGGCTTTAATTTGGACAGACTGTCATGTGTAATATACTTACTGGCAGTATTAAGAATCAAGGTCTTAATGCTAGACCATGATAACATACAGTAATTCCAAATAGCGCAGAAGCTTTAGTTGTAGGAGGTAATTGCTACTGTTAACGTTTGTGAAGCTTGGACATGGGAATTTTGGGAGGTGCTTTCATAAGGAAATTCTCATTAAAATACAGATGCTGAAATATCACAAATTATTGATGATAGAAAGCAGTTCTGTTGGAGATGAAAGTTATATCAAGTAGGTTTCCTATGTTCACTTTCTTGTGGCAAAATAATGAGAAGGTTTTTGCTGTCTTTTACGTTAAATTGTCATTGAACCTACTGTTTGTGCATTTCTTCTGCAGCTGTCTATGGAAAAACTATTACCGTTTGAGGAACCTGTGCTTAATTTGTCAAATGGCATTTAATGAACAGAATTCAGAACCACATTTATGAGATTAATGGCTTCAGATATTTAGATCATGAACATAACCTTTTGTCTGGCAAGTAGAGAGAAAACTAATGTTGGAAAATAACTGAAGGATCAGTAGGTGGAAACTGCCAAGTCTGTAGGGAGGTGTCATCACGCAGTGTGCTAGGCATTGATAATGCTTAAATATTTATCTGCACTCCATCAATTTTGATAAATGTTTTGCACTCAGCACAGGATGTGCACGGTTATGTTTCTTGTGATTTTGGTGAAAATTAATAAATTGCTGTGTATGTCACCTGGTGCATTGTGCTGCAGATTTGAAAGAAATCTGCCCTAAATTTGGAAGGAATCTGAAATTAATATTCTATTCTGCTAAGGATTTAGATGAATTTTTGGATGAATTACATAAAAGATAGGTACTTTAAAATGTTTTGGAAATACTTTTTATTTTCCTTCTGACCCAATTTCAAGATTGAATTGCAGTCTAACTGTGCATTTGTAGTTTTTTTTTCTTTAGTTCAGTTTTTGATGTATTTAGAATTGATATTTCCTCCTTTAGCCCTCAGATGCGTTTGGGCATGTATTTCTCCTACATGATGTGAAAATCAAGCAAGCTTAGTATTTCTAGCCTCACCACTGGAGATAAGAAGAGCTTTAAAATATAGGTATGGACTTTAAAGCATTTGTGAAAGTATTTATTTCTCTCAAAATACAACAAAACATGGAACTGAATCTTGTTAGATTGTAGGTACTTTCAAAAAGTCCTGTTGAGGCTGCTTTCCAGTGGGTGTCTGTGCTTTTCCGAAGAGGAAAGTTTTTCCGGCAGCCTTATCCCTGTGGGCTCTTACGCCTGTTCGGTACCTTGGCCCCGTGTTCTCACGTCGTGCTCTTGCAAGGTTGCTGCTGCTAGAAATCCCTATTCGAGTTCTGGTCTGCTCTGGAAAAAAGCACAAATTCCAAAACTCAGGAGGGTGCGAAATCCTAGAGTGCCCCATGGATGCGTGACGGGATAGCCAGGAATTGGCCAGTTATCTTTGTTTGTGTCTTCCCATCTCCAGTGTAAAAAGAAGAACAAAAAAGCCTCATGGAATGTATTTCGTGTGTCCTAAATGCTGTGGGCAGCTGTATACCGAATTATAAGAAGTGCATGGTTAGAAGTAGCAGTCTCCATCATGTGGCGACTTCCGTAATGGAAAGAGCTGTGGCTTTTAAACAGACTTTCCAAGTATAAGAATAAAGGTTATATACTGTACCCCGAAGGGGAGGGTGCTTTTTGACGAGACACTTGTAAATATGACTTCCCAGGATTCGGAATCGTTGGGAATTGTAGCTACTGAATCTGTTGTAAAAATTTACGTAGCATTAAAATGTATTCCACTATAAAAAAAACCATCTGACCTGAAATTCCAAGGATGTGCTGAATCTCTTTATAATTTGTAGGATTATTTTTAAAAATACTCCAAAATGTTCAAGCAACTTCAAGCGGGATGTCATGTAAGTTTTCAGAGAGTAGTATTTCTGGAGTATGTTAGGAAATTAATAATTACAAACCAGAAAGACCTTGCAGGTTCACTGATGCTCCTACTGCTGCAGTTTACATATAGGAGAAAGGCTGTACCTCAATGGGAACCTGTAAAATATTTACTGTTCTCAGCAGTAAAATGCTGGTTTTTATGGATAGGATGCAAAGAAATGTACGGAATTGAAACTACGCATAAAAAGTCCGAAAAAGCTTGTAAATTTGTGCAGAAATTGCTATAGGACATGAAACTCCTTTGCAATGACCTGCATCCTGCTAAAATTCACAAGTTTTTATTCTTTACTAAAATTGCATTTAGACTGTGTGATGCAGCATTTTTACTTTTTATTAACGTGATGTATTAAATACTTTGACTTGTTATAAAATCGTGTACATCTGTATCTTTACTGGTAAGAGGAACAATCATCTTCAAATAATACACACCTTGGACCAGGCTCAAAAGTTGATTGAATGACCAGTTGTTTATTATTGTAATTGGTTATTTAACATAAACTCCTTTTCGGCGCGAACTCGGTTGTTGTTATGACCTGCCTGAGCATTGTATATCATAATTCAGTTATACTGTATGAATTATTTATTTGTAATTTGACATCTTGTTTCAAAAATAAAATTAATTTCACAAATTGGGCCCTAACCTTCATTTTAAATGGGCGTTTCTTGGCAATCTGAATTTAGATAATTTACACTTAGTAAGTTTCTGTAGACTTGAACTTATATGTAGCTATTCGTATGATTCCATTTTTAAGGATGATAATGGATTAATGTTATTCAAGGTGCTGCATTATCAGAGGAATCATTTTGGCAGAACCTGCCCTTATGTTGCTTTCTGTCTCACTTTATTGGGACACTTTATTGGGACACAAATGGCTCCAATCCTGCTCTGTGTGGGTCTGATGCACCGAAATCCCAAGGCAATAAAGGTATGAAGGCAATTAGCTATGCTAATAGCTAATAAGTAGTAATAATAGTAATAAGTACTAGTAGTAATAATAATAGTGCTAATAGTAATAATAATGGTTTGTGTGATCCAGGCCCTCAATATGCCACTTGGCCGCTTGTGTTATATCAATCCTGCTCTGGGGATGTTGCTTCTGTATGTTAATGCTGTTGATAATGAGTTTATATATTCAGATTAGATAATAGTCACCTTTGCATGTAAGGCTCCTCAATTCAAAGGTTTTAAGAAAACAAAAAAGTGTCTAGTGTAGTGGGAAATTAATTTATTTCTCTGACATTTCTCTGAAATTATGATGTCAAATCTTGTCAAATCAAGATAAATGTGCCAATTTAAAGATGAATGTGGGAAAGTTGATATATGATGGGTCTAGTTTTCAACTGCAGTAGAGTTTATGGACTCTTTTTTTTTTTCCTTTTTTTAATTTCTTTTTATATTTATTTTTATCAGAGTATACTACAGGCATTCAGCATTAGATTTTCATGGAGCTTGTGCGACAAGAGGTAAGATTTCAAGTAATGTTATATGTGTGTAATTCGGCTTTTTAATATCTTGGGCACTTCAATTTAAGGTTGTGGTTACAAGCCCACAAACTTGTTCATAGCAACCCAACCTGCTGACATCTCTGTTTACTACATGTGTCCCCTTTATTTTTATTTACAAGCTCCCTGGATCCATACAGTTTAGTGCTGGCTGCCTTCCCTGCTCAATAGCAGGTCTTTTATTTTTATATCCGTAACCAGTCATGAGAAGGCTCCAGCTTCCTCCTGTTCTTTGGTTGGGTTCAAAGTTACTCGATTTTCTTGCTTCTAAGGCAGAAGCAAGAAAATCATTTTCAAAGTCTGAAAATGTTTTGTTTTGAATCCCTTTAGGATAATGTGGCACATTATACTTGATTTGTCCTAAGGCACCCACAGCTGGATGCCTCCTAAATTCCCTTTAGGAGACTTTGGATAAAATAAAGAGAAGTTCTAAACTATTGCAGTGCTAATTTCAGAATGAATATGTAACTGTTTTAGGAATGTTAATTTTCAGAAAATGCTTTTGCGGATTGGGTCCGAATAGCAGATGCACGAAAACTGTGGCTAAATGTTGAAGACCTGCATAGCTGTGGTTATCAACACCAGAAGAATGGAGGTTTTTCCTTTTTTCTCCCTTAAGGAGCTGAAAAACAGTGAGTGCCTTTATTTCTTTAAAGAGTATTTCTGAAAGCCTTAACAGAAATTGTTTATACACCAAAATACAATGGCAGTAAAAATTAAATTAGGAAAGACATGTATTATATGTTTAGAACTGTTCCTGTATTTTATATGCCAACCCATATTAACAATTTGGAAATTGCTATTATGCTTTAAAAAGTAACTAGTGGTCTCTGGACATGGCAACTAGTCACCAGCTGGAGGGAGTCTTACATTTTTATACATTAAAAATTCTGTTGTGGGCAAGAGAAGTTAGAAGGCAAATGCTGTGGGAAGTTACTTCTATTTTCTCCCAGACATCTTGTGCATAGATGGGTAAATCTGCACGTGGCAAACTGTGGGAATAGGTGATGCTCAGCCTTTCCCGGGGGCTGGAGGAGTAATGAATGGAATTCTTTGGCTTCAGGAGGAAAGGACTGAGCAGTTTCCACCTAACTTCTGAGGTGCCAGGGAAGATGGGATAATTGACAACCCAAACCGTAGAGAAGAAAACGCTGGGGCGCCGAAGTCTGAACTTTGTTCTGTTTCTGGAGGGTTGCGCTAGTCCAGGGGGAGCCAGACAAAGCTAAGTTACAGATGCAGCAGGAAGGAGCCTGCTCAGGGCTGTGCAGCATAAAGCCTGGAATTTACAATAGGCTTGACTGTGTTTGCAGTAAAACCAAAAAATCTGAAGTCCTCAATTTTATAATTTAGCCTGTGTGTGTGCTCACTTCCATCAAAGATTTAGTGGAATGATGGTGTTAAATCTGATGTTTTAGCGGGCTTTGCAAAAGAGATTTGTCCCAGGCAAAGACTAATGAAGACTGAAAAGAGCCAATTTATTCCATAAAATGCAAATGTGAGGGTCACTGGAGAAGGTCCTCCAAAAGGTTGTGGTGTCTCCATCCTTGGGGATATTCTAACTGGACATAGGCAGATTTACTCTAGATGACCTGTCAGTTGAAACCTTCCAAGAAATGTTTGCTTACCAGTGTATTTCTTGCTGAAAGCTGTTAAAGATAAATCTTGACAGAGTTAGCTCTCAGAATTACATAGAGCAAAGCAATGCAAGTTTAGAGCGCAGCCCAAAGCCTGGGCTTTCTCATCTATCTTGCCCTAGAGCTGGCCCTTCTCCAAGAGAAGCATCTGCTAATAACTGTGCGCCTCCCCCTCCTGCCCGAGGAGAGGAGAGGTTTATTTGAGGGCAGGGAATACAACTTGGGGAACAAGCAGAACGTGGGCAGGAAAGAAGCCCAGAGCCTTTTCTCTCCCTGCCCATTTTTGAAAAAAAGTACTAGTTGGCTGTGTCTGTGTGAAATCCACGTGATCCTTTCCTAGCTGCCTCAGCTGCTTTTTTTCCCCACAAGTCTATGCTTAGAAAACAGGAAAAGAGAAAACAAAACTACCCTTAGAGGAATACTAGTTGGGATCCTTGTGAAGGTATCTTCTAGTAATAACTTGCGTAATTCTCTTGATTGTTGTTATTGTTTTGGTTTTGAGAGGAATACGGTAAGGGAGAAAACATTGATGGAATTGTGAGCTTTAGAGAACACAACTGCAGTTTGCCTGATCTTTGCAAAGTAGCTCTTCCTTGGTCACCTGCTCTCCTCCACAGCTGCCTCTTTACAGCACCATCTTGGAAGTGGATTTGCAAATATCATCTGAACGTGAGGAGCAGGTGGCAAATGGGAGCTGCTGGAAAGGGAGCTCCCCCTCAGTCAAAGAGTGGCTCTTAAAATCTTATCTCTGAGACTTCCAGCTTCTTGCATCTCCAGCCTAGACCCCCCCTCCAAGGAGGAAAATAACTCCCCGATGTTCCTGCATCATTTGTGGTGGGGAAGAGAGAAGCCCTTTGAGGAAGCGAGAGTAGCAATTGCTGCTTTTGATTTCTGCAGGCAAGGCAGGTCTCAGGGAGCTGGGCTTCCGTTAAAAAAGCCCCTTGGATAACGCAGCAAGATGCAGGCAGAGGCTGCTAATCAAACGAGCTGCGTTTCCCAGGACTGTGTGATAAATAGTTGTCTGGCAAACATCTATGCCTGCAACATTGTATGTTTGATAACAGCTCAGTATTTTAACCTATATAGCATTTTTATTTATGTCCTTATTTTGTCCTTCTAACGTGTATCACTCTTCTGCTTAGGAATCTTAAGACAACTGTCCTTGTTTTCTGTCCGGTTTTCTTCAGTGGGAAATGTCTGCTGAATCTTGCTGGCAAGTTACGGAGATAATGTCAGAGAAGACAAGTGAAGAGCTGAGGATGACTGTATTGGCAGGCCTTTTTTGGTAAAGCACTGAGCGTTACCAGGAAATGGCTTTTGCGTTTGGCTAATTCAAACCAGCTTTCTGGGGCAGCCTTGGTCTGCAGGGGCCTGTGTACGTGCTCCTCCGTGCGCCGCGGCCGCAGGCAAGGTGCTTTAAGGTAGCCCCTTTTCCAAAGAGCATTAAAAACATCTGCTTTAGCATTTGAGAGGAATTGGAGGAAATATCGGTCATTTTCAGCAGGAAAGGTCTGTGAGATTTGAACCCCAGATTTCATAATGTATTGCTTTAAACCTAGGGTTTAATTGCTCCTTTAAGTGGAAAAGCCTGCTCAGCTCTCACCTCCCCATAACGTTTGGCTTTTTTAAGGCTCCGGGTTAATGCAGCAGCCCCGGGGTCTCGCCCATCGTGTGCACTGGAGGCTGCCCGTGAGGAGGTGCCGCTTCTGCAGCGAACCTGTGCAGCCTTCGTCCGGAGGAGAGCAGAGCCCATCCGGAGGAGAGCGCAGGTTCCCAGAGGGATGGGAGCCCCCGGCTGCAAGGATGGCAGGTTGGGTGTGTATGTGTGTGTGTGAGAGCCCCTAGCTGTATATAATAACGGGTTTCGTGCAGGTAACATCAGAAAGACAGAAGGTGGCTTATTTCAGGCTGCGAGACTGTGCAGTGCTGCTGTGCAGAAAAACAGCGTTTGCCGCGTTGTGATGCCTAGCCCCTGGAAATCATCTCAAATAGAACCTGCTTTCACTGAGTGAATTAAAATTACATGATTTAAAAAAAAAAAAAGAAAAAAACATGTATTTTAAAGTGTTTCTGATGACTTCTCCACCTATTACACAACTTCAGCAAGTATTTGTTTAGTTTTTGTCCAAAAGTGTAACACTATTATTATTTCTGGGTAATTGGAATGCCATTTTTTTAATATAAATGTATTTAACAGAAAACTTCATATTTCTTTCTGTTGAGCTGTGATCATAGTAACTGCTTGTTGGAAAAGGCCCTACAGACAGTGACTGTAACCTGTGTGAAACAAAAAGATTTTGTTCTGAATCCCGCTCCATTAAGAAGTTGTGGACGAAAGCAGAGGTAAAGGTCATAGCTGGCATTTACCTTCCATTACTATGGACATTGTTTTAGAGACTTTCCTTAGCGACACTGATCAGGTGCAGTTCAGTGCTTTTCTGCATAAGAACGACATCAGAGATCTTGCTGCAAAATTCTTATTTTTGATGCTATTTATTTATTTATTTCCCTCCTTGCTGAAGTGTGTAACTGATAAGATCTAAAATGATTTGCAAAGAACAAGTTCCAAAGCAAATAGCAAAATGTAAAGGAAAATGTAAAAGAATGTTGCTAAAAATCATAATGAAATTTATGTCCAGTCGTTTGGTTTCCTCAATTCTCAGCCACGTTTACTGAGCACTGCTGCCAGTGCTCTTGGGGATTAAATCTTTTTGCTTTGTTTTGTTGCGATTTGTGGCTTAACCAGTCTGTTCCAGCTGCAGTTGTGTAACAAAAATATCAGGAAGACTCCTAAATAAATAAATAAGGACCTGAGAACTCCAGCGAGCAATCTGGCCTGCTCAGAAGTCGTCCCCTTTCCTCCTCGAGTTGCATGTGAGTCACGTACAAAAATAAATAAATAAAATTCAAGACTAATTTCCATAATAAAAACAGGTTAAAATAGGCTGATAAATGGGTGACTGAGACCGCTGGTATAGTGACTGAGACCACCTCTATCTATGCACAATGTCTATTGTGAATTAAACGTTCGATACTTCACTCTGAGACTTCTTTTTTTTTTTTTTTGTCTGAAGCCCTGATATGTGGTTTTCTTTGGGAATATCCCCGTGTAATTATCCCTCTGACTCACTAGTCTTACCAGTATCGCTAGTTTATGGCACACGTGGCAGAGTGTTGTCAGTGGCTTTTCCATGAATAACTCCCTCTAGATCCCAAACTAAAGGAGCCATCGTGGACGCGGACGCTGCGTGGCACGCTGCTGACATTCCCAACTTGCAGCTTTCTCCTATTTTGTGTGGGTTATTTTTTTTTGCTGGTGGCTTTTCCCCAGGGGACCAGCCTTGCTCCCATTGCTCTCAGAATCTCTTAGAGTGCAGGGCTGCTCTGCTTCCTTTATTTCCCCCGCCTTGTCTGCCTCCTTAAGCGGAGATTTCCAAGGCCGAGTTGTTTGGCGTTTTCCGATGCCGCTTCCCGTTTCCGAGCGAAGCTCCGGCCTTGTTGCAGGAGCGGAGCACGCTGATGATCTGCCCTGAGAATCTGCCTCACCCCGTGTTCCCTGCACAGACTTTTCCACCGCGTTTTGCTCTAAAATATGTAACTAGGCTTCTGGCAAGTAGAGGGCAGTCTAACTGTATCACTTTGGGTCCGTTTGTTGAATTTGGGCATTCCGCAGGATTGCTTCACTCTTTCCCAGCACAGGCTCGGGGAGAGCAGCTTTGGTGTGAAAATGCAAAGACTTTTCCCTCTTTCCTGCAGCTACCAGCACTCAATTTCATTCCTGCAGTTTCTGGACTGCACTGGCTACATGTGCTGCCAGTTTAGCCACCTTCCTTTCTTGCTTCCCACCGTAGCAAGCAGGGACAGTCCATGCGCTGGAAACGGAGCCTTTGCAGGGGGTGTGATGGACCAGGAACGGTGCTCACATGGGAAGGCTTCACTTGTTGAAACCCCCTTCCCTTCTCCACCAGTAGCTCCCGTTCCTCCACCAGTGGTGCTGGTGGGCAGCAGCAAGAGCATCTGCCTGGACAGTGTGGCAGCCAGGCAGGCTCCTCCGTGAATCACACGTGCTGGGAAGAAGGAGTTGCTGACATGCACCACGTGAGCAGCATTGCGGCATTTCCATATCGATTTTTTTAAAAAAATATTGCTCTCCTTTCCCAAAATGGTACGTACAGAAAATTGCCCTGCTCTGAATAGGTGGTTCTGGTGTCACATGGATCCAGTTCATTTAAATTTCTGTAATATGAGGGGCCATTGCAGAAGCATGGCTTGGACTAATGGAAAACCTAAGGTAGGTGGAAAATGCTAAATTATTAAATTGCAGTGAGCAATCTATATTTGGTGGGAATCCATCTCCCTGTCCTTTCACAGGTTCTCTGACTTTTTTCTTCTTTCTAAAAGAGAAAATGCCACATTAGAAAATATGCCAAAATAAATCTTTCAATTCCATTTTTTTAATGATTAGATCAGCCCTGATTTTTTTGAGAAACCGTAGAATTTCCAGAAGATACAGACTTATCAGTTCTGAAAAGTCCTGGAACGCACACCACCTGGCAGAACCTTTTTATGAGAAAAGTTTGCCAAGGAGCATGACGAAATATACGTCGCATCAGCTGCGCTTCCTGCAGGGAAGAAGCAGCCGAGGTCCCCCAAGCACAGGGACAATTGCGGGAATCGTGTAGGTGAGGACACGTGTCGGGGCACTTGGGGGCATCTCGGACACCGAGACACAACTCGGGATATTACGAATTGCTTAATTTCTAGTTAAGAAAGTTATAGGTTTTATGTATGCTCAATAGAAGCTGTGGCTCTCTTAGTGTTTTATAAAAGATTCAAAACCAGTAATGTTAAAAAAACATAATTAAGTGCTAGCATTATGCATAATCACTGGAATTAATACATTGTATAACTTGTACTATACCTCGTGCATCTTGCTCTCTGGAAAGGTACATTTTATTTCCAGGAGTTTTCAAGATGAACTTTCTTTAACCAGATGAAGATGATGAACCTTAATGCCCGAGCCCTCCTGCGGTTGTGTGCCCAGTGACCTGCTTGTCTTCAGTTTCCCTGGGCTGCGTAGGGTAAAAAGCCTATGGGGAAGAAGTTCAAGTCCAATGGATGTTGTGATGCTACTTGGAGGCTCTGTACACCTTCTTTGCATTAATCTAACTGTTCCTTTATATTTTCCTTTTGTTTCTTACACATTAGCACGGTCTTATGTGTTCTCCCCCATAGCTGGACCCGTCAAAGATTAGCTTTAAGTTCTGCTCTTAACGTTACAGATGCGTTTGCCATCCAAGCCGTGCCGGCAGCTGTGGGAACACGCTTGTTACGTGGTGCTTGTGCCTCCTTTGCAGCTTGCAGCGCTCCTGGCTGATTCGGCTGCAGCCTCTCACTTCTCTGGTCTGTTCTTTAGCAGCAGCTCGGCCGAGAGCTCTTGTTAGAGCCAACAGGTCCTGAAATTGCCTGATGATTTTCTTTCTCATTCAAAGGTACATGCGGAATGGCCGGGTATAATGAAGCAACGTTAGTTTCATTATTACTTACTAAATAACAGTAGTTCTTTGCATTCGCTTGGAAGAAGTGTAATTATCCCACGTTCATCGTATAGCTGAGGACATGGGAAAAAGACAGGAGAATATTGTAGAAGAAAACATCCAGGAGCAGTTAGAGCAAGTCCTGTGAGGAATCTAGATTGCACGGCACCTCTCCCCACCTTACCTTTTTCCAGAGGAGTTCCCTGGGTTTTGCTCTCCCCGCGTGCGGGTGGCCTTGCTGCGGGTCCCCGGTGGCGGGGCGCTGGGGGTGCTGCTGCTCAGCACCCCGCGGGGAGCGCGGCCGGTGCCACATGCCGTGAGCCGGCGGCGTTCCCGAGCGCGCGACGCCGAGCGGAGCCGGGAGGCAGCGGCGGGAAGGCCCCGCCGGGCAGCTCCCCTGGGAGCCCTAGTGCCTCAGCAGGGCGCTCGGCTCAGTCCTGCTCAGGGCCGGACCCTGAACTCGGCTCTTCGCTTCCCAGGCCGGTCAGCTCAGGTCTCCGTAGTTTCAAAGCGTGTTGGCCCCGCTGGCTTTAGGGGCTGCTCCAAGCGACGCTCTCGGATGGGCACTGTCTGGATCATGCGGGACTCGCTCTGAGGGTGCTGCATCCTGGAGCTAAAGCATGTGGCCCTGGGATAGGGAGGCTGGCCGTAGGTGTTTGTCCTAGGCGTTTAGGCGCTATTTGGAGTGCTGGGCAGGCAGTGGTGCCACGCGGTGCAGGTGGCCGTGGGGACGTCCCGGGCCGCCCCCGGGAGGGCGCTCGCTGCCCCCATCCGCTCCTCTGCACAGCCCTGAATATTTATCTTCCGTCTTGTTTGTTCTGGCCTGGTGTTCTCCCGAGGACACAGCCTGTCCTCCCTTCACCTTGCGGGACTTGCTGCAGAGCCCGGCCTTCGGCCGAGCGGGGACCGCGGAGCGGGGCTCCCGCCTGCCCCTGTCACAGGGGAACCATCTACCCTGCCCTTCTGGAACTAGAAAGCCAAAAATATCGACTTACAGATATTCTCAAATTCCTCTTAAAGACAAAGTTGTGTTTCCTGTATTTTTAGTTTTGAAAAAGGCAGAATATAAGTTACCTTTGAATTAGAGTCCAAATGCAGCTCTGTCATAAAGCTTCTGGGAGCCTCCTGGGGTTTTTCAAGCTTTTTCTTTTCTTTTCTCCCTCTTATTCTCTCCTGGATCAGGAGCTGCTGTCTATAAAGTCATATAGATGCAGAGGGAACCATTAACCTTTCCTTCTCTAGCCCTTTTTACATCCCTAAAGAAATACCTCTAGGTATTTTAAGTATTGCAAAGACTTCTGTCCTTTATACTACTTTATTTTGAAAATTGAAATTTGAGTCTCTGCAAATCAAAACAAAGTCAAAATGTCTCTCTTTTTTCTTTTCTTTTTTTCTTTTTTTTTCCTCCATCCCTTGCAGTTTTTCTGGCTTAGGGGGCTCCTCAGCTCCTGGCCGCCCGTCTGCCCTGGGAGCAGGGGTGCCTCGGAGCGCTCTGCCCGCAGTGCGATGGGACTTGCGTGGAGGCAGCAGGAGCTGCTCTGCTCAGAAATCTGCCCTTCTCCAGCCCATACACCTTCGTACCAGCTCCAAAGCCAAGTGCACCGGCCAGGGACTTCACCTCTTCATTTATCTGCAATACTGCTTTCATAGAAGAAAGGATTAAAAAAGAAATGCCTTCAAGGCTAGTATCAGGTTAAGCTGAAACAAGAACTAAAAGGAACCTTTACCTGGTGGAGAAGGATGGCCTTGTTGCTACTCTTCAACTTTAGAAAGGCAGCACTGTTGACTTAAAATAAATGCAAGGGATCATTGGGGTAGTTTTCATCTGTGTTTGGTGCAAATAATCTATAGTTTACTCTTCACCTTATCAAGTTTTATTGATATAAACCTTGTTTATATCAATAGAAATCTATCATATTTAGTCTGTAATTTGTATTTGCTTCAGATCTTCTCTTTTACTACCTGTTTTAAAAGTTATATTGAAGCTTATCCTTAGAAGAAATGCCATTGAAGCTGTGCTTGGCGTGCGGCAGCGTCCACAGTCTATTTCCTCATTAATTAAGAAGTCGCCCAATATCCTGTGTGGGTAACGTTCAGCTGCCTCTGCTCCATGGCAGTCTAATTTCCATCACAGCATTTCTTCCCGTGCATTGCTCGTAGCTATGGCGACGTCCAGCCTGGCCCTTGTTAGGGATTTATCAGCTTATTCCTGTAATAGTTATTATTTTTAAGGACACTAACGAAGTCTGCAGTGCTAGAGTCTCGCATGGATTTTTCCATGCGATAATGAGCCTATCTGGTTTAAAATTGGCTGGTTCAGAAACAAAGGGTCATGTAAGACAATGGAGATGAAAGGGAAGTGCTGATAAATTAGAGGGCAAAGGCTGGGCTCATGTTACTCAAAAGATTTCAAAAATCTTTAATTTAGTAAATTGAATACTTTCTTGAGCTAAATTACAGAGAGGAGCCACGCATGGTACATGCAGGGTGAAAGAAATGGATAGCTGAATCAGTGCCTGTAATTTTCTTTTCAGACGCAGCAGACCATGAAGCTGTTCAAGAGAAAAAAAAGAAAAAAAACTAAAAGCAGAACTCAATATTTTGGCAACAACCTGGGCTTCCCCATGTTGTGAGCTGACTACCAGTGTGATTTCTTTGTGAGGAGGGTTGCGAACTTTTCGAATGTGTGAGACAGGATCTGCTGCAACTTCCTACTGTGCAAAGTTAGAAGCTGTTGTGCTTGGGGTGGCAACCTCCACCTGTTTTGCCGCATACCCAAGAAGGTCTGTGGTCCATGGCACAAACATCACTGGTGTCTGAGGGAGGTGGCATAGGGTTGTACTGGAGACCAGCAAAACATTAAGTGTGAAACTTGGAGATGCTCCAGCAATGTCCTCGGAGGGATGAGCCAGTAGGTAACACCAAAGTGGTGTTTTGGGGGCACTATGGCCTGTAGATCACCCTTTATTGCTGTTGACATTGATGGGATAAGAGTCTAATGACTGGTGGCTTACAGAACCAAGTTAGTGGGAGTTTTATCTAAGGATTTAAGTATTAAGCCCAAAGGGCAGAATGTGATTCACCTTATAGAAAAACAAACAAATCCCAGCGGCTTCGGTGGGAAACGGCTCCTGTGAGGGATTGTTGAGTCTAACGGAGATGGGAAGTTCACAGGCTGAGCCAGTGCTCGTTCATTGGCCGTGATTTAGCAGATATTTTCTTTCCTTGAAACGAAGCGTGATGGGAGACTGTGGGAGAATCCTCCCTGGGCCGCGGGGCAGCCGTGAACTTCCTCTTGTGAGACCCAACCGGGTCACCAGAGGGTCCCGAGAGCCCCGCGGGAGCCCACGGCTCGACCTCGGCACACGCACGGCAGAGCCAGAGGGGCGAAGGCAGCAGCCTCCGCATCAGCCGTCGCACCCATGGGTGCCCAAGCACCGAGCTCCTGCTTTGGTAGGGTGATTTCTCGCAAGAAGAGTCTGATCCCTGCAGGATTTCTAGAAGCTGCCGCTCAAAAAGTAGCATGGCGTCCTCTGGGTTTTCAGTGTGTTCTCTGTTTTGAATCATTTTGCAGCTGCTTTTTGTCCTTTTCAAAAGAAAAAGAGATAGTTCTTGCTCTATTGCAGCTTCCGTGCCATGCAGGAGACCAGAGGAAGGTTCTTCTGCCCTCACAGTGGCATCCTGCAAGGTTCATCATCCAGCTTCTTAGCGACTTTGTGCTGTATACTTTTCAGTTTATCTCCACAGAGAGTTAACTTGATATTTGAAAGAAGCCTTCATAAGAGACTGAAACATTTATAGGAATTTGATTTTTATCTTATTAGTTCTTGGGTTGAGGAAAAAAATGGAAGATCAGTTTTATTTTTCAAATCACAAAGTTTAATCATCAAGACTTCTTCCTTCAAGAGAACTCACTTTTTTTCTGGCTTGTGCTCATAACTGATCCTGGCGCTGAGTTTATATCCACAGCAATTAAATCTTAATGTAGTTTTCCATCTTTGGCTGCTTGCAAACATTAGGGATTTTGGATGAACCTTTCCTAGGTTTGGGCTCCAGCCCAAGGAAGATCTACCAGGCAATGAATACTTGGGCAGCAAACTTCCCAGGCCATGCACCATCTCTGCTGGAGAATGGGTGACCGCTAAGAACTGGGGCAGAAGATGCTCAGCCCTTAGAGATGGGAGGAGAGGGGAGCCACAGGCCTGGCTTAGGCATCCTAGGAACGTGCCTTGCACCAGCCTCAAATCCACAGGGGACATGGTTGACATTGACCATTAGGGACGTGCAGGAAGGAAAGTATTTCTTTGGTGAGAAGAGAGGAACCATTTCTGGCAGCTTTCAGAGGGAGATATTTGCAAAGACTCAGAGCTTTGCAATGCGAAGCTGTCCCAGGTGACCCGGCGTCGTGAATGCCTGGTGGCTTATTACTATTTCAGTGCTCAGAAGTATGCAGTGGAGCTCACTAGAGACAGATGCAGGCGTGACCTACAGGAAAACACACGTGGTAGAAATTTGATGTGACGCAATAAGTATGTTCATAAACAGAGATGTCAGAAAAAAAATATAGAGGACAGATGAGTGCTACGAATGTGTGATGTTGAGCAGCATATGTGCATGTGGTTGGGCATTTTGCTTTGACTTTTAGTTTTGCTTAGACTTTCCTGAAAATCTTCCGTTTCCTATCTCCCATTCCCCCTATCCTTATAGGCAAGCAAGAGGTTTTTGAGAGAGGCTTTGGTAACCTGTCTTTTCAGGGCCTCTGAAATTGTAAACTGGAGCCAACATGGGAGAAAACAAGAGTGAAGGACAGGAGTCACTGATGGAGAAGGCAGATGCCTTTCAGTAGGAGGCAAAACCTGAAACGCAAGGAAGGACTACATGGTTTGCAACATTCAAGGCAAAGACTTTCAAGTTGCAATTTCAGTTTAGAGCTGAAGGAATTGATATGAGAATTGTCCGTGTTCCTCCACCAGTGCTACATGGAGAGTGGGCAGCAAAGCCCATAGAGCAGGAGCCACAGAAATTGCATGGAGGCAGCAGCCAAGGAGAGACATGGAGAGACATGGTCTTCTGCATGGCTGGCCTGGACAGCTTGGCCAGGTGGGAACAAGGACAAGAACATGAGTGGTAGTGTGCAGGTGAACACTATTGCTGTTGATGTGAGCAATTGCTCAGCAGCATGACCTGTATGTACCAAAAATATGCAGTTACGTTACTTTTGGGAACTGTTCTAACGTTTCTATTTGAGGGTGGATTAGTAATCTATTAATGCTTGAACATTCTGGCATTCATGAAAGTCGCAGTCTTGTGAATATGGCTGATTCAAAGTTCTTTAGCTATGTTATTCAAAGAAATATTAATTCCTTTATTTTATGTTTCTAAACATATTTTTCTCTGTGTCTTCCATCTGGAGTAGAAAACTTTTTTTTTTTTTTTTCCCAAATGCTTCATTTCAAGAGCTTGTTGAGAAAACGTAGAATCTCCCATTTCTACACAGAATTCCCCACTTCCTGCCACTACTTATATTTGAGTGAAGTACTAGTCTGTGCTATCATAAAGAGCAAAAAGACCACACAAGACCACATGTTGTTTACTTTGGGCTGGTTATTCACATGTTACTAGCAGCCAAGACAGAGGACTGTTTTCCCCTATGCTCTAAAAGCATCACAGCATCAAACTGACAGTTGTCTACATTTTAACCAAATATATGCAAGAAGGACTTGCATCTCTCCCCTGAGTTATAAACGCCTGTACTTGAAAAATATGTTCCTTCTGGATTATTTTATCATTGGCATTTTTTTATCATTTATTTTTATCATTGGTAAGTAAGTTAACATCATTTTTCCATAGAACAAAGGGGAAATCCATGGAGTAGACAGTAAATTTCCAATGGGCTCATCCTTTGGGAGAGTGAGTTCAGCCATGAGGGCCCATTTTGTGCTGCCCTTTTTCACCTCATGGCATGCTTCCCACCTGAAAATGTGCATCGTTCACTACCACCTTTTTATTCCATTTCCTCTTTTATGATTTTTATTTCTGTTAGCTACAAACCTGATTTCATCCTACCGATGGTATTTATACTGTAGCTTGATATTTTATGTCTTTTGTTGTTTCCAAAGCAGACTTTTGGAATGAGAATTCAAGTAGCTGTCCTGAATATTTTTGTGCTCTGAAAGTGAGTATGGTCAATGGATGCCAAGAGGTAATAAATAAGACCCAAGCACTATCTTAATTGCCTCATCTTGAAAGGGAATTGCAGTAGGAAAGGGCAATGGTGAAATCTGAACTGCATTTGCAATCCCATGAAGATACAGGTCAGCAGAGCCAGTCAAAAACTGAAAGGCAGCATTACAAATTTGCATGAAACCAAGTGCCTGATGTTATACAAAGTTGGAGGGCCTTGAACATCAGAGAGAGAGAGAGTCCAACATCTGGTATCCATGTGAAAGTGAAAAATATGGAATGCAGTGAAGGTCACAGTGACCTGGGATGCTACACTGACACTGCTCCGAAGCAGCACGGACTGCTATTTACTTGGTGAAAAATATTTCCAGGATTGGAAAAAATAATAATGTAGAGAATGTGTCATGTTCCTCTCAGACCATGCACCAGCTTTCGCTTCAGCTGGATTTGATGTGCAGAACTGAGAAAGTAGGATCTGTCCTTTCATGTTGGCTACGCTCCCATGTACAGGAGAAGAGACTGAACTTAGTTCTCTGTGTTTCGTTCCTTGGGAGAGATAGAGATCACTGTGACACCTGCCTTGTAGTCCTTCCTCTATGCTGCTGTGAGTGCCTGAACGAGTAGAATTGCTTTTATATGTATGTTGTCATCTTCACCATTTCTCAATGTACAGAAACTAAAGCTGAGCTGCCAAGGTTTAGTGAAACCAAGCAACAACTTTCTCCTTTACTTCAGAGTCTGTGGCTGTTTCCTTTCAAATTCTTCTAGATGTGGTTGCCCTTGGAGTGTTGTACTGCTGAGTCTGAACTTATGGGGTCTGTGGTCCTTACCCTGTTCATTCCATGAGAGTGTGTCCTGGTGCCCTGCTGCTCTTGACTTCTATGTACTTTTTAACAAAGCAAGATGAACTAACTATCCTAGGATTACTAATTTAGGATGCTAATCCTAGTCAGCAGAACTCAAAAGCAGAAAGAATTAGAATTCTTGGATGAATGAGTTGTGACAGTAGAAAGTGGGTAGTTACTTTTTCTGGAAAAAAAGCAGAAAAGTCCTAACAAGAATAAATGCAACCTAAGAAAATGTTTTCTGGCATGAGGGAGTGCATGTTTTCCATCTGAGCATCAGTTTATGTAACAGGCAGCTGAGCATTTATCAATGTATTTATAGACTTGCCTCTCAGTTGTGGAAGCCTCTCTTAACTTCTTTCAGAAATTTCCTCAAATTTCTTATCTGCAGTCAGGTGAAGATTTGAGTCAAAAACCTGATTATTTTGAGCACCTCTGTCAATTTTATTTCATAGACTTCTCAGTTACTGGCACGTGCTAGATTTCTCAGATCATGGAGAACTCTCCCAGCCTTATTTTTCTCCCCCAAATTTCCAACCATTACTTCCATTAAACCTTCTGTTAAATCTCCATATGCACAAGGAAAAAAACACCATGCTCTATATCTCTGTTCTCTTTCTCTCTCTCTTTTTTTTTTTTTTTTTTTTTGTCTATTGTATTGATTTCCAGGTGATTATTTCCAAGAAGTAGCATAATTGAAATACTCTGAGGAGTCATACTATCAGCACACGGTTATAAAATGCATAGCTTCCTATAGGAGCTAGTCCTTTAGTGGTTATGTCTTGTATCTTTAATCTTACTAACTCACTACAAGGAAAAAGAAAGAGGAATAAGGCATTGGGATTGTAGATAATGCCAGTAATGGAGGATTATACGTTTATTTTCCATGTCAGCCTGAGGAGTGTCATCTGAGTCTCTGAGGACATCTCATGTTGGCCTCATGATGGATTTTCTTGTTCCTTTTTTTGCTCACTCTCAGATTTTTATTTGTAGAAAGAGTTCACATTGTACTTTTTCTCAAGACATATCATGAAGAATTTCTATCTATGGGATGCCTTGAGTTACACTTTTTTTGCAGGCTGTTGCACAAAAGAATGTAGGAGACAAGGATCTAGAGGAAAAAAAATAATTTGGCATTACCAGCTACGTTGTGATCTTTGAATCATTGCAATGCCCAGCTCTTCCTCTGCTTTATGAGTCTGAAAGGCTTCCAAAGGGGGATCTGGAAGGCGGGAGCAACAGCATGAGAATTATTCTTAACTTTTATTGCCTAGATGGGGAGTGACGTAAAGAAGGTGAAGGGGAGCAGGCAGCAGGCAATATCTAGAAGTGTAAGAAACTTGGAAGTGACGTTTCAGGGAAAATTCTTTACTTTTGGGAAAAAGAATGGTTTAGAAGAGAAAAAGGAAATCTCAAGACTTAGCTGGTAAATTTTATTCCAAAAAATAACAGCCATTAGGTAATGTAAAATATATATAGAAACAGAAACCATTTTGAAATAGAAAATTAAAAGGCAGCAATTTTGTAGTCTTTTTAAAGGATAAAGATGTGTTTTCTACAGGGCACAGACTGATAAAGCTGACTTGTGTCATCTATGCGCTAGCAGCATATGCTATTCAGATGGTTATTCCCCAGTGTATTCCCGTCTCTCCTCTTCATTTCTTCAAGAAAGAACAGGAAACCCTTCCAGGACTTTCAAAAATTAAACTGTCTTTCAGCATTAAAGGCTAAGAGATGGGGAAAAGTTGTAGTCATCAACTAGCCAAGATAAATGCAATTGCAAAGCGTTTTCAGCAGTAATTACATATGATTATCCAATTAATTCATTTTTTCAGTAAAATCTCAGGGGATTGACTAAATGTATGGATCATTTAGAAGGACCAGGGGATACTAAATGTATGGATCATTTAGACCTCATCAGTCTCCCTGCGCACTTGTTGGGTGTTGAGGTTCGTCTTGGTATCTTCACACAGTTTCACCGCATGAGGAATAGGAGGCTGTGGAGCAAATAGAAGAAGGGCAGCTATGGTAGAGCTGATCTGCTCACAGGGACCTCATCTCGCTGGTGGGAGCTGCGAGGCACCAGTCCCTCCGGATGCTTAAGGCTTCTTCTGATCAAGGTGGGTGATGAGCTGGGGGACAGGGCAAGCTTTAGATCTTCTTCAGTATCAAGCACCTTCAAATCTGTTTTGTGGGATCCTGTGAGCACAGAGAAGGGCTTTCTCCTTGTACTGAGCCAAATTTCATTCACTGAGCTCTTCTGAGTGTCTCCTCTTCACTCGGTGAATGTCCTGCATGAAGAGGTGTGACACCTTCTGAGGAACGCTTCACATTCCAAATTTATGGAGCTGAATGGGGGAGCAAATGGCCAATGTGATGTTCAACAAAGTGTTTCGTTGTGGAGCTGAGAAAGGTGTTAAAGAAATATCCTCAAAGTCAGCCCAGAGGCTTGCTCAGCCTACTCCCTTAATATGCTCGTGCTGCCTGCTCAGTAATTTGTAGGGAATGGGGAGGAGGAATCCAGGCTTGGCAAGCTGGTGCTGCAGAGAGGTTTTCTGGATGAAATCCCAATAGAATTCCCAACATCAACAGCTCCTGAGCTATCGTATGGGAATATGAAAGGAAAAGATAAAATTAACAACCTAGGGTTTTTAAATTAACAACCTAGGGTGCATCATCTGTTTTAAGAGACAGAGAAGGGAATGTCTAAAATATATATTTCTTTTTCTTGTGGAGTTGTTCAGAGAAACAATGGAAAATGTTGGTTCCAACAGATGCAATTCTGTCCTTTCTTCATTTTTGAACTTTCATTTAAGTTGCTCAATCTTTCTTCCTCTTGCCTTTACTTGTGAACAGAGGTTTATCTTATCTGCCCAAACCTCAGTGGAATTGTGAGGGCAGAATTTGGGAAAGAATTTGCTATCTGTGCAAAAAATCCACAAGTGACTGTGGAAAAAAAAAAAACCCAAAACCCAGACCTACTGTAAGAAAACTCCAGCACCAGTCAAGTATTTTCTGGAAGTGTCCTGTTACATAAACATCCTTGAAGCTTTGCAGAAGGGGTGACGTTCACATCACATACGTGGGGCCTGACTAATTGGGCTTTGTGTGTGAGGAGTGGGGATGGGGAGGACGAGGAAGTGAAATCCCCGAGGTGCAAGCAGGGCTGCTGCTTCCCATGGCCTGTAGTGTGGCTTACGTGTTGCAAAGGGGTCTTGGAGCCCCCGGTACCACAGTGCTGACCATGGGGGGATGTTGCCGGCATCCCTGATGAGCCTTGGTCCTCCAAACTGGCCTGGTGGAGCCTGGCTTAGTGGTGCCCATTGGGAGAACATGACTCTGCCCCGAGATGACCATCAACTCATCTCAGTTTAGTGGTCTATCTACACATAAAGGGGGTGCAGACCATGCAGCTACTGGGTTCTTCTACAAATAGTGGGAGAAGGGGCTCCTAAATTCAGTTGTTCTCCATCTCCCCTCTGGAGGAGCTGGGATCTTCTCCTGGCAGGCTGGGGAACCGAAATCCCACAGTTGCCTTTGATGCCTGAAGTTAGACAGCACGAACACCCTCGCATGCAGAACTCGCTGGAGATCCAGGACCCGAATCTCCACCGCCCTGCACCTCGTGCAAAGCAGTGCTGCAACACAAGTCAAGGGGCACTGTGTTGTTTTGTGGATGCCAGGAAGCTCTGTCACCAGTCCCAGGCAAAGCGAATGCATTTTCCTCCCCCATCCCTCCAGGGAAAACTATGTATAGCAGGCATGCAAGTAACACAGCAGTGTCAACTATAAAATTCTCACATATATTTTTCTATATTTTATGGCAAATGATTTGAAGACTTTTCTGCACAGCAGCTCTCAGGGTAGCAGTTCAGATTTAGCAACTGGGATAGCAGAGAAAAGAACAGATTTACAAGCCGAAAGAGCCCATGCTGAACTGGTTAGGAAAGAGTAAATCTGAGTTCCCAACTCTTTCTTTTCACAGCTGTTAAGAGTTCAGTGGGTTGAACTGCAATCCTTCAAGTTCATCTGTTGACTCCAACACAAAACTATTATAAACTGTGCCTCTAAAACACGTGATGATACATTTCTTGAGAGCTATTTATTCCAGCTGCAGCAGAGGAAAGTTTTCAGAACAACCGGCATTTCATAGAAGAAGGGTCTCCAGAGCTTTGCAAAGGGAGGAATTATTTGCAAACCGACGTAAGTTGCTTTTTATTTTTTTTTCTCTATTCTCTAAAACTCCGTTTAAATATCTAGTGGTTTATTTCTATATAATATTATTCTTTATTCATGAGGACCAAGGGTTTTATACTTAGAATAGAATTTGGCATGGTTTAATATTAAGTATTTCCTTGTCCTTTAATGTTCTCTCTGATTACATTTTGTTCAGTTACAATAGCAATGCAGAAGCGTGATAGACTGTGCAAGCTTCTATCGGAAGTCTTGCAAGCTTACAAATCAGTTTGGAGCTTTTAAAAGTGGGTGCTTTCTGGAGTTGTTTCTTTTAAATATTTGGTACAAAGTTTGATATCTTAAATACACATATGAATTTTCCTCTAGGCTTCACTGTTGTAGAGCAGTTTCAATGCTGAAGATGGACCATGCAAACATGACCCAAACCATGCTTAATGCTGAATCCCGCAATGTGGAGAAGAGCAACGGCAATGAGTACTTTTACATCCTAATTGTTATGTCTTTCTACGGGATCTTCCTGATAGGGATCATGTTGGGCTACATGAAATCCAAAAGAAAAGAAAAGAAGTCCAACTTGCTCCTGCTCTACAAAGACGAGGAGAGAGAATGGGGCGAAGCTGTGAAGCCTCTCCCAACCATCTCGGGGCTGAAAGCTGTGCAGATCCCCATGATGCTGAACATGCTGCAGGAGAGCATGGTGCCTCCTCTGTCCTGTGCCATCTGCTCGATGGAAGGCAGCAGCGTGAGCTCCGAGTCCTCGTCCCCAGATGTGCACTTCACCATTCAGGAAGAAGTGCTGGATGCCGAAATGGGGGAAGTGTCGGAAACGCTGCTCAACGAGAGCAGCGAGGGCTCTGCAGAAAACATCCACAAGAACTCCTAGCAGTGGCAGAGGCCACCGAGACAGCCAGCAGAAGCGTGAGTGGAGCTCCCACGAGGAATCTGTGATCCTGCTTTCCTGCTCTCCAATGGACTCTCAGCTGCTATCTCTGCCCCGAGCCTGACATGTTCCTGAGAGCTAGGAGAAAAGGAAGAAGTATCGCCCAAATCCAAAGTGTGATTTTGCACATAATTGGGATGCTAATACATTTTTCATCACTGTTTTTTTCCATAAGAGCTAAGAGTAAGGAGAATGTATATATATAGTTTTCTGATGAGGTAACTCCTACTGGTAGTGCCTCTGCATATTTCAGAGTCCAGTAAATATCTGGGAAACGTTCAGAAAAGTTACCCTAGCACAAGTGTCCCGTTGTTAAAGACTGTGGGTACTGCTCGTTCACATAAATGATAGATAAACTGTGATAGACAAGCATATCTAACATTTTTCTTATGTATACACACACACATATATATAAAAGACAGACAACGGATTTGCTCAATGAGACCTCAAAGGCTGAAGTTTTGTCTATGCTATGGTTGAAGGAGGTTGCACCCTGACTGGAGACTGACCTAACCTGAATTTAAGTACCAGAGAAACAATGAAAGAAAAAGGACAAAGGAATAAAGAAAAAGGAGAAGAAAGAAAGAGAATAGAAAAAAAAAAAAAAAAAAGGAGGAGACCCAGGTTTCCAGGAGGTTTGTAAAGCTGGAGTTCAGATGTGTGCCGCTATGTCTTGCTCTGATTGTACCTGTGCTGGCTGGGTCAGGCATGGCAACTTCTTGCATGCACTCCAGCCTTTGACAGAGTCACTATTGGAAAAGTGGTTTTGATTTTTGCTTTTGTATTTTTTTAAGATGTGTATATTTGCTCACTAAAGGCAAAGATCTACAAGTTTAAAAAAAAAAAAAAAGGGATGTTTTTTACAAGGTGTAGGAACTAGAAAGGCTTGAACAAATGCTGCTCTGTTACTCTCTTGAAAAATGGGTGAAGTTCAGAATGGGATTTAACCTAGCAAGGTTGAAATCCTGGCCCCATTGAAGCCAACAACTAAGTGCTACTGACTTCAGGGTATATGCACAAGATTTTGTGCTTCTCTGCTGGAGTCAAATGCTCCATTTGAAGTCAGTTAAACTCTACCCATTAATATCACTAAAGAATCTGGTCTTTCTGCCCTATTTAAGCCAGTGTAGATAAATGTTATATTACTTCTATTTTATATTTTATCAGTCTGCATGTGACACATGCACTTCTATAAAGTCAAGAGTAGCTACCTGTTAAAGCACCACAAACTTCTCCTCTACTTCAATACTTCAATGGTACTGTGTTTTTTTTTTTTTTTTTAATGCTTGTGATTTTAGTTACTAAATTATTGCACTGTTAAAAGAATTAATGTTAATATTTTAGCTAGGTATGATTATTTCAATCATACGTTATTAGATTTTATAGTAACTTATTGCAATGTTTGGATTAGTTCTGAAGCATGAGGGCTAAGGAGCCTGAACCTAAAGCATTGCACGGGAAAACGCTCTCAAAATGTCTCCACATATTCCCTGTGTTAAAATAGCTCTGAGATTTATCCACTGGCATTAAGGCTGGAGAGACAGCTTGAAAAATGAGAACGTTAAACACGTTGAACTCTGTTTTTTTGGCTTAAAGGGTTAATGTAGTTGTGCACCCTGCAGAGGTATCACTGCATGGCAGAACAAAAGTCCCACTGTGCTCACAAAGGGCTTGATTCAGTTCCGATCGTAGGCAGTGGGAGTCTTGCCGTTGACTTCAGTGAACTTTGGATCAGACTGCAGAAAGCTTTTCGGTAAATTTACTCCAAAAGGGGCTGTTTTAACTTTGAAAGAAGCCAAATGAAGTTTGGCACTTTGCCTGGAATCACTTGAATCCTGAAACTTTCCAAATGAGACTGACATGCGTGAGTTGTCACATTTTCCACTGCTTTCCTCTTTTTCCTTTTTCTTGGTATAAATGTATTTGTAACTGTAAATGATGTATATAATTCCTATCGCTAAGTTGTATATAATTGTCTCACGTATTTAAAATTTATTGTTTCTATTGGCACTGTTTTTTATTTAAATAAAGAAACACATTTTCTGGAAAAGATTCTGGGCTTGTTCACTGCTTCAAATAGTTTCCCAGGAATGATTCTGGGCAAATTTTCTACAGAATCTTCTTGGACCCTTTCTAAAATGTTCCCCAGTGTTTGACAGCGATGCCATGTCATGGGCTCTGTCCTGGCTCTTGAGCACTGGGCAGCTTCTTCTTTGCTTATGGCTTCACTGTGCTGTTCTCTTGATACCAGCATTAGGAATGGGGAAGATATAAGGGTTGTGGATCCCAGCAGACCTCTGGAGTTGCTTAGAGGCTACCCCTTGCCCATCTACGTGTCCTTTAAGCTGATTGTACGTATGAGGGTGCAGGTGCTGGCAAAGACTTGCCTGATGGGGCTATTTCGGCTGTTTCAAAAATCAGGTTGCTCTAGAAGTAGATCTTTGAGCTTTGTATTCTAGGTGCAAGTCCCCACAAAACCTGTTCCTCTATGCTCTGTTCTCATTCCTGGTTAAATAATCCTGAATCTGTTCAAAAACTTCTGTGGACCTGAAGCTACTCATCAGCAAGCCTGCGTTTTCCCTCTGGAAGTGCAACCCTCATGGGACATCCACAGACTCCTGGAACAACTGGTCAGTCATGCTGCTTCTTCCTTGTTAACCAAGTTGCTCTCTCAGTGTTTCCATTGCCACAACAATGAATCAAGTGACTTCTGACAGGGTTGATGATAAGAAGGAAAAACAGAACAAAACGTAAATTACAGCTCTGCTCTGTGGATCAAAAAGCTGGCTTGTTCCAGCAGTTTCTAGCGTTAAATTGAGCCACCATCCAGGGAAACACTTTGTGCTTTGGGGTCTATTTACAGTGAAGTAATCTAGTAAGCATGCAAATGTGACCACAAGCGAGAGGGAAGCATCCTTGCCATGTGGGAAGACACTGGGCTGGGGAAAGTATACTTGATAGTTCAGCACATATGTATTTTCTGGGGCATTTCTCTCTGGGCACATTAATGTACGAGTGACACCAGCAGAAAAAGATGCAAAAGTGTATTTTAGCTTAGGCAGTTAACTGGAAGTGTCACTGAATGCAATGCTGTCTCAAAGACAGGCTGGTAATTATTGTTCCAAATGGAAGAGGTGTTATTAGCCTTTAAAAATTCTGAATGGAAGAAAGAAACTTACCCCCATTAAGTTAATTTTAAATCCTGTTGACTACTTAGGAGATACAGATACTATTGGCTTATTTAAGGTTTTTCAACAAGGTGAAATTTCCAGTGTGTTTCAGTAACTGAATTAAATCAGATTCACAGCTAATACATCTTGAAAGCAAAGATAATGGATAGTAATTTGAATTGAGATGATTTTATTTTTACAAATCCATGGTTTTCTTTAAAAAAACACAGAAACTAGGCTCCCATTTCCTGGCAATGCTCTACTCTATATGTTTGCTGAAATAACTAATATGTGTCTCCTTTGACAGAGCAGGAAAAGATAGTTGCATGTCTACATGCTCCAGCTCCTGGACCTGCTGTAAATACAAATGCTGCCTTTCAAGACTGTCAGGTGGGGATATATGATAGGAGGTGTCAGCTCTGCAGCCTCAGGCCTGCTATTCACAGAATCACAGAATCACAGAATCACAGTAGTAAGTATGTCTACTACTAATATGTCTATTAGTAGTAAGTATGTATGTGAAGTCATTCAGCAGACTGAATCTGCTGAATAACTGAAGTGGAAGCGCAGAAAATGTCTCGGGTCAAGCACTTGACAGGACAACAGGCAGTAGAAGGTGACAGGAAAAAGATTACTCCAGGAGGGCTGCTCTTGAGCAGGTGCATTTCTTGGCCAAGTACAGGTCATAGCACTTTTCCTGTCTTTTTTCTCTGGGTGCTAATTCTGGTGGAGTCTTGAGAGACCTGGATGAAGATTTTCTTTGATAGGGTGAATGTGGAACAAGACCTGGCATGCACTGCCTTGCTATCTTACCCTGCTGTGTATAGGGGCACATTCTTGTCACCCTTGAGCCTTAGGGGAACCCCTATTGAGGCACTTTTGTCTGTGTAGCTGTTGATGAGCTCCATCCTAATTACTAGCCTGCCTTGTTGAGAGGGGACATCCATAATTTCTGAGCATCTCCAGTGATGAAATTTCCATAATGATGTTCTTCCCTCACAGGGTCCCTGTCCTAGTAGAAAAGGTCCTTCATAAGACTGGCACCAGCTACCTGAAAACTTGTTCCTTCCTCTTACAGGATCTCTCAGGTACAGCCATGATCTGGATGAGTGGAAGCGTTAACCAGGGAGGGGAAGACTAAAGAGTAGGGGAGCCCCAGCTTTCCCAGGCTGGGACCCAAGTCGCAGATTGGTGAGTAAGGCCAGGAGGCTCATGTGTTTATACCTCCACTCTAAATTTCTCCTGCTTGGTGGACTCATGGTGGGTTCCCTGGATCTGCCCCTTTTTTAGATATGTGCCCACACCCACCCAAGAAATCAAAGAATTTCTCCCTGGGTTGGAAAGGAAGTAAATAGAGAGAAAGGGACTATTTTGTCATTTCTATTTCTAGGTCCTCAGTATTCATCCGTTGGACAAGATCAGGAAAAGGAGAGTTAAGGTCCTCTGCACAGACTGTATGAAGCTTTTATTACAGCCATTTCAGCCAAGGCAAGATGAAACCATCTGCCTTTAATTTAAATTTCAGAATTTAAATACCATACAAAGAACAAAGGAAGCCTTGTCACATGGTAGGTAAGTGGCTAGATAAGTATAGATACAGATGGTCAGTGGGATGCAGAGCAGTATACAGGATTGCTCCAGACAGTAGGATGCAACTGTGCCAAAGCTGGACCAAGCTCTCCTGTATTTGCTGATCCTGACAGGTTTGTGTTCCAGTCTGTTCACACCTAATTGTTCTAGTGGAAAGCTATTATTTCTTCTTTAGATCACCACTCTATTTTTGGTTCATAACGTAATTTTTGGATGTAAGAGTCATGCAAATTAATACAATTGTTTAAGCTACTGTTTTTATAAGCATTCACATTGCCACTGTGTATTTGGTTGATTAACTTTAGTCTTTCCATTTTCATATGCGTCTTTATTTCTGAGTGCACGCAACTAAAAATAGCTGCAGGATCAGCCTCTTTTTCAGTGTACTGACACTTCTATATCCATCTCATGGATATAGATGGATATAGAAAACGGATGAAGAAAATGGAAAACAATATGAAATCAATGAGTACTGCAGTTTTTCAAAGTTTGATTTTGGTTTAATTTGTGCTTAGAGAGGTTTTTTGTTTTCGCCATGGTTGGATTAGACTGAGGCTTTGCCATCCCACAGAACAACAGCAAAGCCCACTGGCCAGTGTGTTCCCAGCTAGGCTCCATCTCCCTCCTGGCTCATACGTGTTCCTGGGAAGTCTGCTTAGCTGCTCTGCATTTCACTTCCTTGTCTCTGTGCTGCTTACATTCTGGACTGCAAGAAGCTGATGCCTTCTTGACCAAAGTGAAATAGGCATGATTCTCTGATGAAAGGCATGGTAGACATGCAAAGCATTTACCAGCCTAGGAACAGTGAGCTCTTTTGACTTCCTTGGTACTACTAGATGCTGAAGCAGCCACTAGAAACAAGCAATGCTTGCTGGCATCGGTAGTGGTCTGGAAGGCTGCAGCTCATCCTACCAGACATCTTCAGACCAGCATGAGGTATGAGTGGGACGTTTTTGCCCAACTGATAGGAGAGAGGAGGTGCCAGGGAGCAGGGTGGTAGACCTGGGGTGTGGGAGGCTAAATTTCCTGCTGTACTGCTTTGGAAAACCTCTTGCCCTGGCTAAGATCCTCATTTATAAGCAGGAAAGAGGAACACATCTTCAGTGTGTTTGGCTGAATG
This sequence comes from Nothoprocta pentlandii, assembly GCA_013398315.1. Taxonomy (NCBI): domain Eukaryota; kingdom Metazoa; phylum Chordata; class Aves; order Tinamiformes; family Tinamidae; genus Nothoprocta; species Nothoprocta pentlandii. Next base: position 3,410,061 of record VZSG01000014.1, on the reverse strand, counting down.
GAGAATAAATGCCCTCAGAGGCTCAGGAGTTCTGACAGGAAGGCAGCGAGGAAAGACAGATGAGTTGTTACTCTTTGCGCTCTGAAAAGGAATCACAGAATCCCAAGGACATCCCCTGGCTTGGACTCCAGCTGCTGACACCAGCACGTGCCCTCTCTGGCCCCTGCGGCTCAGCAGCCCGGGAGCCAGCCTGCCGTGGAGCGGGTCCGCAGCCTGGGACAGCTGGGTCTCATCCCAGCAATGCAAATGTTAGCCGAGCACTGCAGGCAGGAGGATGTGAGAGACAAAATGTTCACAGGAGGTTCTGAATTGCTTCCTAGAAAATACACAAAAGCCCAGTCTTTCCTTCTCATCAGGAGGAAATGTAAACCGGGTGCCTCTGAGGACGTGTATCCTCTTTCTCCCCGTTCAGACTATGATAAACTGACCAAGCAGTGTTTCCTGTAAGGGGGAAGGGAGGAGCAGAGTCGGAGAGGAAAAGGCTGTTTGTGTTTTTTAGTTTTAGGAATAGAGTTATGCAGTAGCAGATAGAGGACTTATGAATTTTACACAGTCAAGCCCCAGTGACGTCTCTCTCAGAGTCTTAATAGAGCATCATCTCATCATGGTCCTTACAGATGCCTGATGACCCACTGCTATTGCTGATCCTGTCAGCAACAGCTGGCTAATGAGCACCATTAATTGCTCTGCAGGCTGCTCACACTGTACTCCTGCTGCCATGGCAAGCAGGGGACTCTTGACACGTGTAGGAGTTGGGAGTGGTGCTGGGACTGCTGAAGAGCATTGCTGGGACACATCTCCAGGTGGCCTCTTCCACACACAGCACTGCACAAGAGCACTGTGGGATGCCTGGGGTTGTGTTAATTTTTATCAGCTGCATGGGATTTCATACCAAAGGATGCTAGTAATGACCTTTATATCACTGTAGACTTGTGTTAGAAGGGTGAGTGTTATCTGAGAAATGACAGTGATGAACAGGGGTGATGTGATGGTAGCACCTCTTGCAGTTATGGAGGAGCTACTGTGCTTGCATCAAAGTAGGTAGCAACAAGGGCTCTATGACATGCCCCTACTCCTGCCCTAGCTGTTTGGTATTAAGCATAATTAACTTCAGTCACATCTAATTAGCTCCTATTTGTCCAGAGCTGGAATCTCCAACGGGTTCTTACTGTGAGTTTTCTTGTCCTATATTCACATAGCTGCTAAAAATGTAACGTGAATGAAACACCAGAAGGAAGAGTGTGATTTGTCTCTGCTGGGATTCACTGTAAGATGAGAGCAGGGCAGAGCATCCTTGATGCCTCTCAAGTTTTCAAGTTTCAAGATACTCAAGTTTTTACCACTTTAGATGAGCTATAGTTACCCTGTATAGCATTTGGGGAGTTATCTGCATATTTATTTATGTGTTATTGTTACTATTATATGATTCATGAAGGACATTCAAGGTATTATAGGATTCCTTTTGTTAGTGAAAGGAATTTTTTCCATAGCTTCACTTCCCTGGTCTTTTGTCTTGTGAAGAACTGGCATCAGTATAAATGTGAACATAATAATTCATAGGGAATAGAGAGAGCTTGGGATTAATTGTGTCCCATAGAGGAATATTTGTGAGATACACACGTGCCAGGGAGAGACTGCAGAGCCAGGACTTTAGATTAAAGTACTAGGCTCTTTGTGTCTTTGTACTTATAATGTCTAGACAGTGAATTTTCTGTTTTCTTCTGCTGAGAATGGTGCCAGTCTGAGCAGAGCAAGGCCAGTAAATTGACTTCTGCATGTGTGATCCTTCTGTAGCTTTTTCTTCCCCATCAGTACCATTTTTTTTTCCACAGGAAAATCCAGGGAATTTATATTTTGAGGCTCCTCCCTACCTTTCTTCTCTCTTTCTGCCTACTTAACACAGAAGGCAGAGTTTGAGGCACTTCAGTCAGGTTTATATTTCTTGGTACTTACAGTGCTAACTTCCACCTCTCTTCAATAGCTCTATACATTTCCTGTACAAAGTTTACAGGCTGAGAAGTGGTTAACCTCAGTTTTATAGGGGCCTGGAAGCATGAGGGACTGTTAATTTTACTGGTTATAAGCGGGAGGCCGAGGTGGTCACCTCCATGGCAGCTCACCAGCCCCTGCAAGCTGGGACAGGCCTCGCGTGGGGCTGTGGCTGCCCCGGGGGCCCCGAGGTGCCCTCAGGACACAGAAGGGACATCTGGTGATTACATGTGCTGCTTCTCCGCAGGCAGTTGTCCTTTCCAGAGCACAACCCCGCTTGGGTCCCACACGGCAGCCTGGAGGCTCATGCGAGGGTGACAACCAACCCAGGCCTCGCTCCCATGGGCACCACTGTGGTGGGGACGGGAGCTGCAGGTAGGGCCTGGGGCCGATCACCCTGCCTGCCCTGGCCTCACCAGCCAGGAAACTGTCCTTTAAAAGCAATGTCACTCCCTTTCATTTCGTTTTGTTTTCCCCATTTGTTTTGTTTCCCCCGAGCTCTGGAAACGTTCACTTTATCGGTACGCAGCAACTTCCCCGAAGCCGATGCGGGAGATTGACGGTTTGCTGAAGAACAGGCAGGATTTAGGCTGTCATCAGGAGACCCATAAAAGCAAGCGTGCAAAACGCGAGACGGAGAGGGAGAGCAGCCCCTTGGCGCTGCGGGGCTCTTTCCAGCAGCACTGCGAGCTCCACCGTCCCGGAGCGCTGCGAGCCCCTCGCTGTGCCCTCGGCGTGCAGTTTGCTTTAAGGGCACCTTTGCGCATGGGACAATTTCTTGCTGTTTTACTCGGCGAGCGGCCGCCGCGTGAGCGGTGGGTGTCTCGCGCGTCACTGGGAACGCGCTGATGGAAGCCGGGAACGTTTCTCCTGGAGCCCGCGCAGATATCCTGAGTGATCCAACTTGAAGCACTGCCTGGAAAGTGATTAACTCCTCTCAGCCCTGCTCGAAGAGGGACAGTGGTGCCCAGACAGGCTCAAAGGGGTCCCACATACCACTGCCGTGTCCCCAGGCTGCAGCTCTCCATCCCAGCGCTGTTCGTCAAGGCAGCTTTGCTGCAGCAACAAAAACAGCACCGTTTCCCTGCCTCTGTCATCACAAGCTCCATTATTGGTGTTTTTTGCCTGTGTGGAAATAATGCCTCCATGCATACCCCCTGTGCCAACTTGCTGACTTGGCATGTGCAGAGCTGCTGTCTGTGCTCCCCGTCTTCTTCTAATTAGGCCCATTTTTCCCATGCAGTCGTTGGCCTCGCCTGTTAGCACCAGTCAGAGTACTGGAAAATGACCACTGAGCTGTCAGACTGTAGCTGACTTGTTTGCGAGTGGGTTTCTTTGGCTTAGGGTTTAAAATAGCTGCTCTGCTCATCTCACAGTTCATCCTTTGCCCCATTACCTTCAGCCCAAGGTCTTCCTCCTCCTTCCTCCCTTCCCAGGAGTAGGTCTGTTTATCTGTGTATAACAGCAGAAGTAAAAATCAGGCAGTAAAAGAATTAAATATAGATATCTTTCTAGCTCTGTATATTACTTTCCAAGTTGATACTGGAGGGGTTTGTACTGGGCTCTTCCCACAAGAGGCAGCTCCCCATTTCCCTCTGACAGGCCCTGGAACCCAGTACTCTTTCCATGAGCAAGTCAGATAAACATCCTCCTGCACAGTCCTTCTTTCCTGGGCTTTTTTACCACTTTCTTGCAAACAGAAAATAAACCCTGTGAACCTCTGTGAGGGCACCTCCCAGGTACAGCTGCTGATGGTGTTACACCTTTTGACACCGCCTGAGGCACGATGCTCCTGCTGCCCAGCAAGCCTGGCACAGCAGGTTTACTGCCTAATTCCCTATCAAAAGCTGGAATGATGTTCTCCGTTGTAAAGCCTGTGAAATCCTCTCTAAGTGATGCTCTATACTAATTACAGTTTTTCTCTCTGCTGCATCTTTAATGTGAGTAGCTCTGAGAGTGAGCCATACCTGGCACATCTCCTTTTAGAAGCTAGGAAGGGATGGAGCAGGCTCTGGTGCATGTGTCCCAGGTGATTTGGGTTATTTTGTGGCCACAGCGGCAGAGGGAAGAAGTCATCTCATATGCAGTAGGAATGGCAGCAGTGATTTGCACCTATGGCCACCCAAAGCAATTCTTTCTGGCGGGCAGGGGTTGGCTTTGGTGAACCTCTACCAAAGTGCCCTTTTGGGTGGCTCCGTGTGTGAGGATGGTGCCGTCTCATCCACTCTTCCCAGGGGTTCCCCATTTCCAGTGACTTATGAAAAGGGCAGTTCTGTTAGGCGTTTTGTGACCTTTAATTTGAGGAGCGTTATTCCAGAGGATGACTCTGGTGGATTTGTCTGCTGCATTGCTCGCAGTGATAATGCAATGATGAGTACCCTGGAAAGCCAAACCACAGCTCCGTAGCTGCGGACTGATGAAACCCACAGTGAGCTCCTTCTTATCCAGCCTGTCTGAAAAGAGCACCTTGTCTTCTTATATTACTGTTGTTTAATACCTACAGAGAGATGCTTCCAATGAGTCACCTGGCCTGCCAAAATGAGACAAAAATTCTGGAGAGTAATAAATCTGTTGAGAAAATGATATTTAGGTCCTCCTAAAACTACTTGCAAATTTATATCCAATTCTCTCACTTGTTTTTCATGCGTTTCTTTTTTCACCAGAAGTGGATGTATGGGACAGTCAATGTTCCCTTTTATGCAGTAACTCAGTGAATAATGCCTTTGCCCACAAATGATGAACTCCTTGATCAGTCCCAGTCTGCATGTGGGTGAAGTTGGGTTATTCAGTTCCACTGGACAACCAGTGCTTTTAAGCATCTTAGGAAAAAAAGGGCAACGTGCTCACCATTTCCCCCATTGAATCGTTGTCTTCCCAGTGTGAAATAAGTAGTTTCTGAACCAGAGAACAAAGAAATAGTAAATACTCTCTAGCCTGACTGTTAGCACATACACAGAGACAAAAAGATACTGTATTTCATTCACTGCTCTGGTGACTGCTTAGAAACTGGTATAAAATGCAATGATAATATGATGGACTCCAAGATTGGCTCTCCTGTAGTCTGGAGGGTAGAAAGCTCTTTGTAAGTCATGCTTTTGGTGGCACAGAATAGTTACTGGCATGAATCCATCAAGGTGGGTCCTCCTTTGATAACTTTTCAAGAAAGTTATCTTTAGAAAGCCACTAGGGAAGGTAATGAATGCACACGTACTTGGGGAAGAAGGGGTAAGGTGCTTCCTAACTAGCAGGGGAGACTTATAAGAAGCTACAGTGGGCAGAAAATGGTAAATACCTTAAGCAGCTGTATGCAGATCCATGCTGGATGGGGTGGGAAATCTGGCCTCCAACTTGGTAACATTCTTGTTCAAAAAATACATTTTCTTCCCATGAACTTTCTGGCTCCCTTCCCCTTGAAGCTCTCTATGTTCAGTGCCTGAATTGATGATGTGGATAAGATCAAATTCAACCTGACAAAACAAGTCAGAGGATGTGAAATCCTTTCTTTCTCTGGTCTTTCCTGTGGGGAAATAAATGTCACTTCTGCTTAACAGAAAGTTATTTTGTTAGGGATTGAGACTTTTGGATTCAGTGAGATCACACAAACACTATTTTTGTTTTCTCTTTTTGTTTTTCCTTGCATGAATCTAGTTGAGCTCCTCAAGGTGATATATTAAATTGGGGATTATTCAGTGGTAGCTGCTTATTCTTCACTGTCCCTCTTCTCAGTTGTCTGCTTCTGAACACTGGGCACTGTCAGCCATGAGATCAGGCATGGGAGTCGGACATGAAAGTGGTTTTTGCTTTGTGCTGGAGTACTCTGATATGTGGGGAACAAATACATGGGGTAAGGGATGACACCATCACTCTGATTTTTGCTAGCAGTTAGAGGACAGCTCCTAGATAGGTTGTCCTCCTTGTCCTCACTCCGGATGTCCAAACCCCATGGAATCTGGAAAATTTTATTTAAACTTTGCACAGTCTTTAGATATACTTATATGAAGAAAGAATTTAAATCAAAAATAGAGGTAGGTGGAAGGAACAGGGTGACAGGAAAACTGGCTGTGGAAACGGAGTTCAAAATTACTACTTTCTATGAAATTATCCCCATGAACTTTTTGGAGTTTACATAGCTTTCGTGGTCTAGAGTTTTATATTTATATTGCAATATTAACATATTTAGACCTGAAAATATGTGGTCCTTATGTTTGGCCTTGTTACTTGGTTTTATGTAACACCCAGCTCAAGCTCAGTAGCCTCTTAATAACAAAAGAAAAAAGGTTATTTTTGATTTTTTGTTTACCTTTGAAAAGATATTATACCCAATCCCAATGTTCTGTGGTTCTTTATTCTTTTTTTTTCCTAGCTGCAGGTAAGGTACTGATAGTAGGTCTTACTAGTAGTTAACTGCAATGTTTAGTCTTGAAAGTTTATAGCGCATAAGACGAGGAAAAAGCTTCTCCAGCCAGCTGGGAACCTTCGCTTGGTGAGTTATAAATGGTGTCTGTGTTAATATTTGTGTGTGTGAGGAGATGGATCTTTGACTTTTTCCAAATATGGCGTTTACACTTCTGAGGTTAATGCTGTCTTTTAACTGCGTAATATATCATGATGACCCAAAGCTTTCCCTCCAAATCCTTTTCTGTGGGACAATTTCTGCTCTTCCTTGTGTGTGTGCTGGTGCAATGTGGTCTGATTAATTTTAACTACTTCTCACAGAGGTTTTGTGGTGCTTTGAGTTTGAGAAGTAGAAGTTTTTGGAACAAATAGATAAAAATGAGTCTTAGCAAGCTATTGAGGCTGAATGGTGCTACCCAGGATTTTTGAAGAAATTAAAATTTGAAATTTTTGAGCTGTTAACTATGCTGTATAATATATGACTTAAGATGGCCTCAGTGCCAAAGGAATAGCAGTTGACAAATGAATGCCCATTCTTAAAGGGTGCTGGGGAGGTTTGGGTTGATAAGTATGTCTTCAGGGAAAACTAGTAGCAGTTATAATAAATAATAGAATTAGTAGATGTGTAGATAAGCAGGCTGGAAGGGGAGGTCACATGTTTTTTCACAAAGAACCCCTGTCTCACAAGTCCATCAGATATTTTTTGAATTATATGGTTAATACTAGAGTACTCAGTTCCTCCCTGAGATTAAAAGATGAGAAGAAATTTTGGTGTTGCTGTTATTCTTTTTGTTCCCCTATAATGGAGGCAGGTATATTGGCTCAGATGATGGTAGTAATTAAAAGATAAATAGAATATTAGGAAAATAATCAAAGCCTACTGGGAAGATTAAAGAGAAATCAACATCGTACCACTATTAGGGTCATGGTTTGCTCAGGTCTTGTGTAGCCTGTGCAGGATTTGCCCTCCTGTCTTAAACAATATACAGTAGGTTAAGAAAAGACGAAGTGGTGATTACAAATTCTTAAATTCAGAGAAGATATGGGAGGTGGAGGTTGGGAAAGACATGTCATGGGAGCTATGGAAAAGGCGAGCAGTGAAAGTGTGTTCACTATTTCTCATAACATGTGTACTGTAAGTACGCAATCAAATAATCAGTTGGGAGGTTTAAAAGAAACCCCAAAGCATACTTTTTTCCACATAAACATCATTAAATGATGGCATGCCTCGCCACAGGATGTTTTGAAGGCAGAAGGACTCAAACCGTGAGCACACAAATCAATGGAAGAAAGAAAAGGATTACTGGACACAAATTTGCAGATACAGTCTCTGGCTGAGGAAGTTGGGAGCTGGGAGGATACACTAGGGAAATACTACTGCTTAGTGCTTTCTCTAGGCAAGCCGGCTGCCTGAGGAAATTCAGTAGATGAGATGATCTCTGACCTAACCCTGTTCTCACAGAGCGGCTGGGGAATTTCCTTGCTATATTTCAGGGAAGCCTCTCTCCTCCAGATATTGTCCCTGTGGGGGTTTGACTCCTGTAGACGTACGTAAAGATGGGAGAGTATGAGTAATTTGTGTTACATCTTGCAAGAGATCTTTGGATCTTTTGGATCTTAAAAGAGATCTTTTAAATGATGGGACAGAAGAAAGGAGCTGCTCTATCCTCTCCATTTCCTAATGTAGCATCATAAAACGGGGCAAGTTCGATGGAGTTTCCCTGAGCCCAGCAGCCGCCCAACCACCCATCTGTTTCTTGCTTTGCAGGGTCGCCTATTGCTCTACCATAGCTGTTATGTACCCTTTAAAATCAGCTTACGAGTTTTCAGGTCATTTATCCCCAGACTGTAGATAGATATAACTTAAAAGTGAGTGTCAAAATTTTATTGTCCGTGTTTTTAACAGGATTAAACTATTAATTGAATGGTATGCAAGATATTTCTGGTATTTCTGATGCTAGGGTCATGTCCAGTATAATTTGGAAGGGGTATTTTTGTGGGAGACTTTTGGGGATTATAAGTGTGTGTGGCTTTTTCTTTTTTCTTTTTTTTTTTTTTTCCTTTCCTCTCTTATTTTTTCAACAAAGGAAGCAATAATCCCACGTGTTTTAAAAACGAGTGAAAGGAGTTTGCTCACTTTCCAAAAAAAAGTTCTGCTTCACTAACTGAGAATGGAAAATTTCCACAGAAAGGATTGTTTGAGAAAGTTAAGCATGAGTGAGCACAAGGATTTTTGCAATCTTCATGTAATAACTCAGATTTTTATGTATGATAACAGTGTGTAGAACTGTAGAGACTTCTAAGAACACAGTGTTTTTAATGGCTTCATGAGCACTATTAGTAATCACTTAGGCAGATTCATTTAGGCAGATGATTAATTAGACTGACTTCTTTGACTTTTGAGGAAGTTAGCTTTTATTTCCCATGTATTATTCCTAAAAAGTCCTAATAATACTCTACCATTCCAGCTTCAAACCAGACGAATCCAAATCCTGGAGTTGGAAAGCATATGGAAAATGTTTAGATTGGAGCTTAAAATTCATCTGTGCTCTAGAAAGTCAGTGAACAGCTGTGCAAATCAAAACCAGATGAGTAATTGGATCTGCTGTCTTTGGGAATAGAATCCAATAGCTGGTTTTAATCTACCATGCACTTGAATGCTCTGTAGGATTTTGATGGGAATGCAGCTAAGAGGATGAGTACTGATGAGTGTGGTAGCTGTGCTGCTTTTCCAGGTGGGCTCTTGGTGGGACTGACAGTGGTGTCTCCTGAGTATTTCTGGATGCAGAAGCTGCTCCTGGCCTGAAGGAATGTATAGCATGGCTATTCTTTCTGAAATTCCCTGAGCACAGGGAGGGCTTCTGCTGCTTGCCTGGTACTGTTTTCAAACACAAAAGAAAGATAAGTGGAAAGATAACTGCTTTGTAATTTAAATTAAATGCTGGCTCTGTGAACCTGAAGAGCTTCTTCATGGCGCCTGGCTTCTAAGAAACATGAAAGGCAACAAAACAGAAGCTCTCCCCTCACACGTGTGTGCATGTCAAAGCATGCATGCATGAAACCTACCCAAAATTTCCAAAGGCAGAAGAGTGTTAGCTGAGAGGGCCAGAACGTCCCTCTGAATATTCATTGGCACTACTTTGGAATAGGAATATGCCTTAAGACAGAAGCTTTGAGGGTCCCTTGCTGGGGACTGTTTTGTAGCATGTTCTTCCTACAAAAGGGAAATCAATGTGCTGTTGAATTCTTCAAAACATTTTAAAAGACTTATTGGGCATGGCTTTGTATTAGGTAAGACCATAGATTCTTCATCATAAAGAAGGTACTTGGATACCTGTGGTTTAATTATTATATGTTTTACTGGTCTATATGAGCCACTGAATTAAATTCCTTACTCTTTTATTTGCAAGAACACTCTCAAGTCATTTAAAGCTTTGTGACACTATTGCTCCTTGCATTCCTCTGCAAGTGAGGGATATTGAAATAAGTTATATACCATAGTAGCTCAGCAAAATTGCTACTGGGTCCTGGCAGTTATTGTGGTTCATCTCCTAGAACTGTGAAAAAAGTCCCTTTTCACTTCAGTTTGAACCTTCTCCTCAAACTCAGTCCTTGTGAAGACTAGTTTAGTGACTGAGCCTGCCTGACCTCCTTTGCTGCAATCACTTAATGGAAAGAATTCATTAGCTTTTCTGCAATGAACCGATCTTCTCAAGTTTTGTGTCTTTATGATCTGTTATTTTCAGAAACTTTTAAAGCTTTTTCTTGTTGGCTTAATATACTTTTAATTTGGCAGAATGTGTTTTCTTTTCTCTCTTCGACCATGACTTCCACATTTGGAGATGTCTTTCTAATATCTGTCGTTGCTCAGTTGTTTAGCCACATCATCCTTTTCTTACTGTAAATCTTGGATTCTCACTCCTGAACTCTCTCCTTCTCTTTTGTCAGGCGACCTGTAAGTTGAGAGCTTTTGTATGATTATTTTTGAATAGCCTCTCTGTTGCCTGTCATTCCTCTTCCGGTAGCTGGTCCTATAAAGAGAGAGTTACATAAAAATAGGAATAGTAGTTAAAAGAAATGTCAGACCTGTGGTGGAATTCTGAGGTGCTTTGTGTCCCATGATGATATTAGAACTGATTATATTGTGATCACAAAACCACATTTTTTTTTTCTGACGTTTTGCTTAAGCCAGATTTTATGCTGACTTGCTAATTTTCTGTTCTGATTTTTTTCTGACTTTTTCCCCCCAAAAAACAACTATTGATATAATCTTAAAACTCTTCATTTCTGAATTGAGCCACCACATGGTCTTTATCCAGCCAGCATGAGGCAATTGGAGCTGCCCATTCTTGCTATCTGCCTCTGCAGCCTCTCCAAACATTTCATAGCCCCATTTGCCAAACTAACTGGATCTGACCTATGCTTAAGTTGGATTCCGTAAGTGAAGTCTATACAGGAATTGAATTTAAACTGATAGCAGTTGGAAAAAAAAATCATTTTCTTCAGTCTCTGTAACTGTTTAAAATATATTTTGACCTTTTGTACTTGAAAGACTTATTGTCGTCTTGGAAAATGTTTGACTTAATATTATAGTCTCCTAAAGTGTGGCTGAAATATCATGGCTTTAAATATAATGGATATTTCAAATCACATTTAAAATTTTGAAGCTGCAAAGGCCAAAACCCAAAATCTCAGACTGAAAAATGTCTGATTTCTGTGAGAATGCTCAGATTTATGCATGAAAACTTACCCCACCTCTGCCAGAACCGTTCTATTAGCTGGCACCAGTTAAATGAAGCAGAAATAGAGTTTCTGCAGTGGAGGAAAGGAAAGGCATTTTAGAAAGGCACAATTAGCTACTTGTCTCTTGGTCTTTCACAAATGGTTTCTGTTAGAGAGGCCATTTCAGACAAAAGGCCAATTTGCTCCTTGCACAGTGCAGAACAACTAATTTATATCATTCAGCAGAACCGAAAGCAGCTGATGTTATTAGAGAGTAGGAGCTATAAACAATTTTGTTGTAGAAATGGATTGAACGTTGTTTTTTACCAGAGATAACTAACCTGACCTTCGACACTTTGCAGGCAGAACTACAGTGATGGGAATGAAAGTTGCACAATGCTATAGGAAACATGAAACACATCTTGCTCTTGCAATAGATATCATATGTCTCAAGAATAAATTCTTCATTATTAGCTGGTTCCATTTCCACAAACTTGGAAAGCCAAGTTATTGTGTAAGGTATTCCGACTGAAGTACATTTCAGCCCGGGTAGGTATTGCCTTTACTGATTGCCTCACCGAGATTTAAATATTAGTCCGTAGAACAGGTTGAGAGCATAGTGTAGTGATTATGTATCCAACAGGCAACAGAGATACAGAATTAAATACAGAAGTCTGAGAGGAACGTTGCTTTTTTTAAATAGTGTATGATGACAGTAAGTAATATCTTAAGAAACAGCACATAAAGAAATAACATTCTATGAGAAATGGTCATTACAGGCATAAGAAGCCCCATTTTGTAGCAAAGACACACCCTAGTCCAGTATCTGCTCTTATTTCAGTATCTGAGAACAAAAATGGATAAATGCCCAGGGATGAATGTGAGAACAAAAGGAACACATAGGATTTTCCTGGAAGTCCTCTCCCAACCTCCAGCTATTGGGTACTTGGGACCTTCCTGAGCCAGACACATCCTCTCTGAAGATGGAAAAAGACTTTGGTAAATTGGTAAAAGCTCAAAATTCACATTCCTCTTACCTTGAAAGCAATCCACTTTGTCTTAACCAATACCTCGTTTGAATTTGTTGGTTGATTGAATATTTGGGAGAGCTAACCAGGGCGATCTAGCACAAGTCAGCCCTTACATTTTTTCCTGTAATATAGACATATCTAAACGGTAAGGAAAGGGCAGTAGAATTGTACTATTCAACTATTTAAGGCAACTTTATTAAGAAGTGACTCTGACTGTTTTTTGCAGGCAGAAGTGAGTAAAGATTTTCACATACAATCTACAGGTATCCAGCTGTCAGCATATTTCTCCAAGCCTCTGCTTGCAGTTATCTAACAAAGCCTGAACTAGCTTAGTTATCTAACTAGCCTGAAGAAGGAACAGGATTAAATAGATGGCAGGGCTAAAAATCAGTAAAATTACAAAATAATGCAAAAAATAAAAATTATGAGCTACCCTTGAAATTCTACTTATATCTTACTTCTATTAGGCTGCACTTCTATTTCAACTAATGTATTTTAAGAAGAATTAAATCAGTAGCTTTGCTTTTCAGTGAAAATACGAAAAATGAATTAAACCATCAGCATGATTTAATACTTGATTTCCTGGCTGTACTTTATGAACATCTCTGAACCAAAGCATTTTATTTTATTTTATTTTATTTTATTTTATTTTATTTTATTTTATTTTATTTTATTTTATTTTATTTTATTTTATGCTTGTTTTTTGCCTCAAATATTTGCATTGAGCAAAAGAAATAAAATAAATGATATCACTTTTCCATGTCAGAAGAGTGAAACCTCTCACTTGGTTCACAAAATTATTTCCATTGTAACTAGTTCTCTTTCTACAGGAGTTCTCTTTCTCAGCCAGGCAAAGGATTTCACTGCCAAGAAGTAGCTTATTTGGAAAAGTAGTTTATTTGGAAATAAATGGAGGTACTTATGACAAGAAGACAGAAACACTGTTCCATGAAAGACTGCCACATCAAAAGCAGAAAGAATAATGGAATTTTAGGAAAGTGGAATCTTGTTGCTCCTTGTTCAAATTTCTCTCTTTTTTTTTTTTTCTTTCTGATTTCTTTTTCAGTAATGCAGCCAAGTGGTAAGTCCTCAGTTTCAAACTTCTTCAGACTTTGTTTCTGCACTTAGATATGGAACTTGAACTTCTTGAACTAATTTAAATTATTAGTGTAGAGAGAGGATCAGATTTTCAGATGGTTTAAGTAAGCCTAGCTCCATTTATTGCTAAGTATTTAAACAAGCTCACAATAGCCCCATGTAGTCAAATCCTAGCCCACAGTTGTCAAATTTGTCTTGGAACTCAAAAAGATTGAGTATATAGATAAGCAGAGAGGTCTGGGAACAAACTTAGCCTTTTTGCAGAGCTGGAGGAAAGACTAATTTACTCACATTATGCAACTACCAAAAGGACTAAGCAAAGCTTGTTTAATGCAGGCATCTGGAGAGTAACAGGAGAGTCTCAGATCCATAAGGGGCGATTTTCACCCTCCTTTACTTTCCATGGGAGTGGAGTGTAGACAGCACAGAGGCAGTGTGAAAGAGCACTGCTTAAGTTTGTTGACTTGAAAAAACTTTCATGGACATCTGATCAGATTTTTAAGTATCTTATTTTTGTTTGCCAAAATAATAACTCAAAATTTTAATTTTGAAATAAAGGGTCCCAAATGAAAATATTTGTAAATTAAGGGCCTCAATAAGACAAAATTGAACTGGAAGTTGAGTGTGTCCTTTCTCCCTGGCACCAACCAATGACCCTTGCAATGAAAGAAGGCTCAGCAGAGATAGCAAAGACGATGTACCCCACCTGCCCATGGAACTCGGGGAATAATGTGGAGTGTGATTGAGCACAGCTACGGTGTAGAAAAGCTGTCATTATCTCAACACAGGGAGGACCGGAGTGTGGCCTCCGTTGTAGAGAAACAGCTTGGTGGGTCAGCTATTGGTGTACACTTTTTTCCCCCAGTTCATCAAAAAGCTGTGAAAGTCTCCATGGGTTTACCAGTTCAGCAGGCGAGGAGGGTATATGTGGCTTAGCTAAACATAATAAATAAAAGCAGAACAACTTACAAACTTTGAAGAGGACATTGAGCTTGAGCTGGTTACCACTCACATATTCCTTCCCGGAGTGTGGGGATGCACAGCATCGTGTTGGTGATCTTGTTGTAGACATCAGTAAAGGGAATCACATCTTGTGTGTAAAATTGTTCAGTGGCATAAAAGGAAGTAAGTGTATTTAGAACTTTGTGTGTTAATTATAAAATAAAAATAACTCTTCTTTGGAAAGCAAATATGCCTATTTCCATTTTTAATGAGTGAGTCACTTGATCTTGTTCCTTAGGTTTTTTTTTTTTTTTTTTTTTTTTTTTTTT
>VZSG01000014.1:3374401-3395545 GCA_013398315.1 Nothoprocta pentlandii | reverse complement strand
TAAGAAGACCAAATCATAATGACTGTGCATAAACACATCTCTTCAGCTGGTAAACAATTTCTGTGAATTACTTTTAAGTGCATGTTTACCTTTAGAAATGTTCCTCTAGTCTGTGAGTTTCCCATTCTTGATTAGAGAAGGTCAAATTAGAACTATGCTGATGTATCATCTAAATGAGATTTTGCCATCCCAACCATTTGTATGTCATCTGAATGTCTTCAGTAGTATGAACATGTTACTGTTCTTGTCCTCCCAAAGAGAGGAGTCTGTGATGGGAAGTGTCTTAGTTGTGTTTGTCCTTGTGAAATGCACGTCACTATGCATTTATGCAGAGAAGGAAAGATGGAAAAAGTGGTCAAAATAGGAGGTGACATGATCCTTGGGTCCTGGGGGAATTTACTTCTTTGTCTCTGACCGTCCCCAACAGACTTCTGTCTCCGAGCAGATGACCTGTAACCTTTACTGCAGAGAGCTCCATCATGCCCAAGCAAGAAACATGTTGATCACAGTCTTCCTTACAGAACTGAGTAATCCTTAGACATTTGGGGCATAAACCATGGAGAAACTGAAGGGAGATATTGAGACTTGAAGGCCTCTGATGATCAGTGCATATGTCTCCTCACAGTTAAACATCAGGCTAATTAATGTGTATATTCATGCAAATGCATAGATGATGATACAGTGTTGAAATACCATTTTTTTTTGTCATTGCTAACTGAGTGCCAGTGTATTTGATAGCATGCTAGTGGTTCACAAATAAAATAACATGCTCTTGCCACAAGATTTTACTTAGCTATTCAGAAATTAGTGCAATACTTATTGCAGTTATTGATAGGGAGAAACATATAAATTAAAACAACAACCATTTAAAGAAGAAAAAAAAAAGAGGGAGGCATAGTTCAAATTAAAAAAAAAAGTAATGTAGTAATGTTAAGTAGCTTGATGGAATTTGTATTATGAGGTCATTTATTACTAGTCCCTATTTAGGTTACTCTTATAGGTCCTTATATTTTTTATAGATTATATAGTTTTTTTTATTTAAAAACAGATTCCCCCAAAATTCAAGCCTATGTTGTATGAGAGATGTGGTCTCATAAGTCTAGTAAGAATTGTGTATTCACTGCAGGATTTAGGTCCCTGAGCAAGAGAAGCAGTCATGAATTTTCACACCAAATCTTCAATGGGATGACATTCTTGCTGATGAGCTTCACTGTAGTCGAGTGAAGTCTCTCCAGTGCAAAAAACTTAGAAGTAGCAAAGAAGTGCAGCCTGATCAGCAGATGTGCCCTCTGGGATAGTTTTGGACCTGCATGGATCAGATTTGAGAGCTGTCACCCTTGGAGGTCAGAGAACACATGGCTGTGAGGTCTTGTCACTGGAAGCAGAAGGTAATGGATGGGTTATCATTAACATTAAATCACAGAAGTATTTATGAATAATAGAGGATTTCTCTATGAAAGTTGTTGCTAACCTCTGTGCACTCTGAGATCTGTTTAATGGTTTATTTCGTTTCTCCTAAAAGCTACCCACCCAGAAGAGAGAGTTTCATGGGATGATTTAAGGCATCCTTTTGGGGTGAAAATTTCAAAGATCTTGGAGTGATAAGCAAGCAGTTTCTCCAAAATGTGTGCATATCTTATGAGAGACAGTATGTTCGTTACTTTCTATAAGGCAAAATATCAAGCACCTTAGGCTTTTTTCTGCCAGAGGCCTTCACTAGATCCTGTTTCTCAGGTCAGTCTTGCAGCTACCTGTACATCTTATGAATGAGTCCAAACTGAGTTGAAATCATTTGTGTATCTGTTTTTTTTTTCCTTGTTTAAAGTTGTGTGGATAAATTCACTGAATGTTTTTGTCTCTTAATGAGAAAATCCATTCTTAGATTGCTGTGATCAAAGCTATCTCTCGAGCAGAACTTCCTATATACTTACAGATTATCATATTAATATATAGATAATATTTATTTATATACTTTGTGGATGTGGGTGATAATCCCATATGTATGTGTTGCCGCTAAAATCCTCATTCTTCGTCTAGTTACTACAGCGCCTGTAATGTGAAATGTTTTCTGCTTGCTGATTAAGAGATTACTCAAGTGCACTGGTAAGGTGCAGGATCACAATTTGGGAGGCAGAGCTGTATGACTCCAATGTGTTTAAAATCTATAGTTAGAGATTGAAATATGGAATCCATTTGCCCATATTTTGTGTTCCATGTTGGACAGCTGATGGCTGGAGGAAGCGTAGTCCAGACCAGAGACAATTTAAATTCAGAAGAACTGCTACAAATACCCACTTATAGACTATGCAAGAAAACTAATAGAAGTTATCCAAAACTAAGATGATTTTTCTAAAGTGCTATTCACTAGACATTATTTTTCCTTCATCACTCCATATAAATTGTTTTCATTCATAGTAGCTATTATAGACACAGAGTTCAGGATGCTTACATCTTCTTAGTAAGTTTTTTTTTCTTGTGGGTCTTTCTCTTCAAAGTACTGTCGAAGAAAAAATACTCTGAGGTAATATCTTGCTAAATTTGTATTTTTAAAGGTGAGTGGATAGGCCCCATTTAGTTTCTTGCATAAGCAGGCTGTTTGTAATGAGAGAGGTTGTTGATATGAGGAGATAGCCTGGAGATAGCCAGGAGATAGCCTGGAACAGGGGACTGGCTACAGATGGACAGTTGCAAGGGTGTGTAACACCCCTGTTTCTAAGCCATGTGGAGGTCTTTGGTTGAACAGTTTACTTTTGCTTTATTCTCAAAGAGTAGCAGTATAGTGGGCCTTATTTTTGAGGTAGTTCAAGTGAGAAATCATTATTTTTGTATTTTTTGTATTGCTGGACATCCAAAGAGAGCAGAGTGCAGGCGCCAGGCTTTCTGCCCCTGGTTTGAACCCTGAGCCAACACTTTCCTATATGATGCAATCAGATAACTTTGTCTAGTGTTGTGTAAGTACTACAGCATTTCCCCCCCTTTCTTTCAGCCCACCATATGTGTTTGTATCAAGCTAATCTTGCTTGTCCGTAAATAAAAACGAGCATATGCACCATGTGAGAATTTGTGTGTAGCCCTTTGATGTGAACAAAAGGCTGCTTTCCCATGCCTAGTCATCCGTCTCCTATGTAAATAGTTCTGATTGCCAAAAGGTTACTGGTGAATTTTATAAGTCATTTGTGAGCAGAGGGAGAATGCAGGCTTGCTGCACAATGTTTTCCCATCATATATCGGTTCGATATGATTTTTAAAGGAAATATTCAAAAGTATGTTTTAAAAAAAGTGTAAAAAACCACAAATGCAATTAACACCTTGTAGATACAACAATTTTAGCTGGATCTTGGTGCAGTTCAGAGTATGCATGCTATGTCATGCATAAATTGAACAATTTGGTGTGTTTCAAGTTCTGTTTGGGATTCTTTATTTGAGCAAAATCTCTTTTAATGAGGTTTTAAAATCTTTAAATTCTTCTGTACACTTTCCATAGTAAACATCTGCCTCGAATTCGGCACAACTTCTCTGTAGCATTCTCTGATCACAGGCACACGATACTCTGCTGTAACGCACAGAAGAAAGTGGAGGTAAAATATAGCATAAATGAAATTCCAGAGGCTAAGATTTGTCTGATGGCAAAGCTGTTGGAATACTTCAATGAATTTGAAACGTTACCCCTCCAAAATGGGGACTGGAAACAGATTCCTTTTGTTTCCATTCCCTTTATTTGACTCTGTTTGAATGTGTCTGGAGTGATGGCTGCATATGCTTCTCCTATCAATAATTTTCCAGTACAAAATCATTTAAACTTTCAAAATATTTTGAGTTATGGTGCAGAGGTGATGTTCCCACTATGTACGCTGCTTTGCCCTTGCTTTTCACAAACCATGCTATTACCTACATCTCTGACCATTGTGAGAGGAGACCACTTTTCTTTGCAGGAATATGGCCCTGTAGGGCTCTCCACCATGAATGGAGTCACAGATCTTCCCACTGCTGTTGCCTTGCTCTCCCTTGTTAGTGGATACTGTGATCGTTGACTCCAAATTTGTGTTTCATTGCAGTACCAGCATCCCAAGTCAATCTAATTGCTCAGATTTTTTGTTTAATCTTTTATTTATTTAAATGAGGGGTTGGTATGGTGCCGATGAACACGTCCTCTGAGATCCATTCTCTCCAGGCTCAGTGAGCAGCATTGTGTTTCCTGTTCTGTTCATATACATTCCTTCAATATTAGAAAATGTTGCTGAACTTTGTGCCTGATTACACTCCTTGTCAAGAAACGGGCCGGTTTTCCTGGATCCCCTTCTCTGATATTCCTTCCCATAATGAATTTTGTCAAAAGGGCTTAGATAAGGCCTAACTGCAGCATCAGGAAATTTAGGAATGTTCTGCTTTCTATCCTGTTTTATATCTAAATTGACTAAAGCAGAGAGAACTCAGATTAAGCGACTTCCTTTAAGTCACGCAGTGAGCAGCTCCCTTCAAATAGGATCCCAGGAGGATACTTGTGGTTCCCAGCCCTCTTCTGTAACCTCCAGACCACATTGTCTCCCTAATGCGCAGGCAATGAATTCGGTCTGAACATTAAATTACAGCTTTGGCAATGCAGTAAGAGTTCCCTGGGCTCCTATATTTGCTGTAAATTGACCTTTCCTGATGTGTTTCTCATTGCTGTTTCTATAGTTTTCTTGCTTGACCATGTCCAACACAGTGGGGCACAATATATCTAGAGATTTTTAAGGCCCTGCAACACTCCTGCCAGTTCTCATTCTAGCTATCCACCCAAGGGGTATTAAGTGAGGATGGCAAGATGTCATAGTGTCTTACTCCACTTACCCTGTTTTTTTTCAGTCATCGGTCACTCAACCTAGGTGGATTTGTGGTTGATTGTGGCCCTCAAAACAAAGTTTTGTGCAAGCTCCTCGAGTGGGGACTTTTGTAAACTTGCCGTGGAAAAGGAGATAGCAAGAGAGAAACTTAATACCAGAAGAAGCTCTCTGGAAGGAGACTTTGCAAGTAAGTGCAAAATATCTTTGGGTATATCTATGGTTATTCAACTCTTCCTATTACATATAATTAGGTATAATAATTGAGTGTGAAAATGAGTCCACACCTCACTTTGAATTCATACAGGCCTCTTGAAGAAGGGCTTCCTTCAATACACTGCTTTGTGGTTCCCTGTTGTGAAATGGCAAGGGTTGGGAAATGCAGCCACTCTCTGATCTTTGTACATCCTGATTTTAAAACTCATTTTCAGAGGCAGAAGAGGAACATTGCAAGCTGAATTTTTAAATGTTCTGAATTCCTGTAGCTCACAGACCACTGTAAAAACGGTATAAAATGGTTTATCTTAGCTGGTAGGTTATGGGATTCCCGAAGAATTGTATCTATAATAATGGAATCTGGTCTGTCTTCCAGTTACTCAAAATGGTGGTTTATTCAGACTAATTGGTAAATTTTACAATTTTAGTCAATTTTAGTATTCTTTTTGATCAAATATAGTGAAAGAATCATCTTCCTCTCTTTTATGGCCCCTCTTAGGGGATAGATAAGATGCTGTGCTTAAATAGTCACATAAAATCTAGTTCAGTTCTTTATTATGGAGTTAGAAGGAAAATTATCTTCAGTTTAAATGGAAATAACTTACTCCATCATTCGAAGCTAAATCCTTTCCCTGATGTGGCACCATTTTGTACTCCAACTCTGATATCTCCTAAACTTCCCTTCTCTTGTTCTTCTTTCCCTTGATATCATCTGACTAATAGAAATTATCAAGACACATCAGAAAGAAGCCATCAAAATAACTGTGGCTAATAATGCCCCCAAATGCTTCTGACAAGCAAACTGGGAGTCAGAATTAATCCCTTTATGCAAAGAAAAGAAGTTCCCACACAGAGTGCTAAGGATCATTTTTGTATCTCTGATGTTGCACCACAAACATTCCTTTTCTGTGGTCTGTGTAATTAACACATTCCTTTGCTGAACATCATCTCTTTTTCCCATCCATTAACTCTGGAGTGGCAATAAAGCAGAGCAGACCCTATGAGCTTGTTTGGCCTCATGTTTACCAACTGCTGACCCACTTGGCTTGTGTGTAGAGTACCCCTGATCACAGGGGTCTCCCAGCCAAGTGTTAGATCTTCCAAGGTCAGACAAGACCCAGAGGATCCTGTGCAGCTTGGATGAGGCCTTTCATAGCTAAATGACCACAGATGCACCTTTTAAATTCATCTTCACTTAAATTTAGTCCCTATTAAACCATAGAAGCTTTAATAGCAGCAAAGCACTTTGGACATAAATATAGTTTCTTGAGCTGCTATTTTCAGTTCCAGAGTGTATTCTTTAAGGAGAGAGAAATTGTGTGATTCAATTGCAGTGAGCAAAACATGAGCTTGTCTGTTAATTGGCTGCTGGGTAGGAAAGCAATTACTTCTATTTTTCTCTCATCCATTTGCTTTCAATAATTTACATATAATTTGAATGTTAGGTTACAGGAGCAGAACGAGTATTTTCTGAATCCTAGGGAATTTGACAGTGAAATAATGAAATGGAAACATGTTCTGCTCCAGAGTTCCAGCCATCCCTGCAAAAAAGCTGAAAGATAGGTAAATTTATGTTAATAAAGCACTTGTCTCAAAGGCTGACCAGGCTATAACCCACGGCACAGAAATGGATCCAGTCAAACTGGGAGCAGATAAGTTTGGAGGTGGAAGAAAAACCTTTATAGTATCCCTAGCAATATTTTGTGTACATATAAATAAGTTTGATCTTCGGAGGATCATGCATCTGTCCACTGCTTTAGTCCAGGCCCATCTCCAGCTTGAGATCCCAAGTGAAGCATTATCCTAACTTGAATCATTATTTCCTGGAGGGTGCACGTTTCACACACTGTCCTGCTGGGGCCTGGAATGCCGGAGGCTTGCGTCACTGCGGAGAGCGCCTGTTATATAAGTGACATCCTAAGGAAAGGCCGTAGCAACAACATATTCCTCTTGGGGAAGATGTCTCTGAAAGCCTGTCCGTGACCTAGAAAAGTTGCTGGTAGAAAGAGGTGCTCCCAATGAGTCTTCATCGAATCGGGAATCAGGATGCTGATAAAAGTTTTACAGGAGAACTAAGATTACAAGAATGCAGCAAAGGTGGGGTACTAATAATTCTTTATTTAAAAGAAAGAAATTAAAAGAAAAGACTTTGGCTCTTTAGCCAAGGCGAGGCTTGGTCTCTGGGTCTGTGAGCTCTTACAAAATCAACAGAATTAGAGCTTTGCCTGGGAGATAAATATTAGTTAGTGCTACTCAGCAGTTGGTGTAAAATACTGTAGCAGATCACAACTCAGTAACAAAACTGTTCTGAGAGAAATAAGGGGAAATGCATGCGTAGTTTATTGAATCCTACTTAATTTATAATTTTTCCCCAAATTTTGAAATTTGGAAAAAAAAGCAAGCTGCTCTGGCAAGCATTAATCCAGACTTTGATCCTTAATTTACATTGATCCAAGGAGGGCTTATGCATTAAAAACTTTCTGTCATCACAGCACCTATATTCCCTGTTCCTCAAGATATCCTGTATTGCTCCTACTGAGAAAATAAATTGTTGTCCATACTGCTTAAAGCTTTTCCTTCCTTGTATGTGTTTGACTTGAATTTATATCATACCTACTGGTACAATTTGCTATGAGGACCAAAATTAATATGATCTGCAATAAATCTGAAGACTTTATTCTCCAATTTTATCTAGACAAATTTCTAAAAGCAAATTGATACTACCTTGAATCCATCCCAGTTTCCTCAGACTGCTCCTGTAGTCTGTTTCTATGAAATTTCATCATTAATTTCATCTTTCTTGCCTTTAGCAACAATAACTGGGGTTTTTGCTTGCAACCAGTTCCAGGCCTTTAGTTCAAAGAGACTTATATCTTAAACCATCTTGTGCCTCCATAATATGATTTCTACAGCTTGTTCTATGACTTACCTTTTTTTCAGGTCTCAAATGTATCTTGGTAGTGTGTCTCATCTAGTGTGATATGAGATTTATGAAATGAGAGAATTACTCAAACCTTTTTATTTTTTTCTCCCCTAAAACATCCTGCAGATTTAAAAATTGTGTGGCATCTTAAGCCCTGGGTAGATTGCTAAAGGAAAGAGTTCATACAGATGTTGTTTTGAGACATAATTTCAGATTTTCTAATATAAAGCAAACAAATAGCTTTCTTTTCTGCTATTTGAAAATCCTTTTTTTGGCACAGTGTACACATAGTTCTTTTGGGCCAAATAGCAGTGCAGCTGAAAAAATTGTCACAAAGTTCAGCAAAGGGAAAGTGAGAGCCAGGGCTGAGTCACTGCATGTATTGGAGCAGGGAAGAGGAAGGATTGGACTGTACTGAGAGAGAGATTCAGAAAATGCTGAGGAGGAATGTATCCCAGAGGACCCTGGCAAGATATCAAGAAACACAAGAAACAAAATAAACCACGGCTCCACAAAGGGATGGAAACCACCCCCCACAAAGTCAGCCAAAGAACTTTCCATCACAACATCAACGTCAGTCTAACTTGCTCCAGTTTTCCCAAGATGAAGTGACCGCAGCACTGGCACTAGTAGCAGCTCATCTAAAATATTGATCTAGCAGATACTTGGTGCTGGATTGGCATGGGTGAAATTTTACATGTGCCAATGAGCAGTGTGGAAAGGTGTTTGGGACACGGAGCAGGGGTGACCTCTGTGACAAGGGTCCAGTCCCACAGCACCTGTGCAAGAGACCAGCAGATCCAGAGTAACCAGGTTCAGCCAAGAGTTCAGTGATCACCAGACCAATAGATGTTGACAAGGCAAGTCCAAAATCAAAAAGAAAAAAAGTCAAGAAGGCCAAATCAAGCAAGGATTCAGCAAGGTGCAAGGTCTGGTAGAGCATATCTATGTTGCTGTTCAGAGATGGACCAAATGTGTGTGCTCAAACACAGCTCTCAGCACAATGGGTGCAAGTCCAAGTGAGACTTGTCACCGTGTTGCACCTCACAGATTCACTGTTTTTTGTGGAAATTTGATACAAGTTTCTACAACTGTACAGCATGAGTCCAGACTTTGGACTCAAATAAACACGTCCTTAATATGGGGAGGAAGAGACTACAGGAGAGGGGAAGGTGGTTGCAGACTGGTCAAGGTGCTTAGAGCCTCTTGGTTCACTCAGGACCATTAGAGGGGAGCCAGAGAAGGAAGGAGGGTGCAATGGGCCCAGCTGCAGGCCCTGGGCTGCGGGTTGGGTAGCCAGAACAGCTGGAGTTGGAGCAAGGACCTGTTCTGGTCCCTCTTCCAGTTCTGTCACTCTTGATCTGGACCATCCTTGCCAATGGAGGCAAATGGGATCTGTGCTTCTGAGAAAATAACTTAAGGACAGAAAACTCCCTTTTTCTCCCTTCTTTTTGTTTTTCTTTTTGTTTCTTATTTTTTTTTCCTCCTCATCAATTTTTTAACCAAGTATGGCCACAGGCAGTGTTGATGGTGGTGACAACTCAACCTCAGACAGGTAGCACGCCAGGGAGAGGTTAATCAAAGCAGATCTTCACTTCTTTCAAAATCCTGCTATATTATTATGTTTCTTTTTTTTTTTTTTTTTTTTTTTTTTTTTTTTTTTTTTTTTTTTTTTTTTTTTTAGGAGATATTAGTGATGGTCTTCACAGACAATTTCTTCATTTCAGAGATACAGCAATGCTAGATTTCAAGACATCAGGGTTTCATGTACTCGATGCAAAGAGGTAACTTACTGCCTTGAGAAATTCAAGCTTTATTTCCATTATACCGTTCATGCATTCACAGAATAAAAAAGAGAACTGTGGCTTTTTGGCCTCCTGTGTCCTTGTGAATATTCATGCTAGGGGAGCAGAAAGGTAGTAGTCTCACCTAATTAGCTACCTGTCTGAGTAAAGCTATCTGAGTGTCTTCAAGGCAAAATATATCATATAGTTGAAGGTTATAATATAGTTTTACCCACAGAGCAAGTTCCTTTCCTTTTCAGTAATTTTTGTGTAACTTTCTATAGCTCTAAAAAAAAAACTTTTTTTTCTATCCTGGACCAAAATTTTTTCAGATTATATGCCTGCGAGTCAGCTATCAATCACTTATGAAATGACCTCATTTTAGGTCCTTTCCAATTCACATAAAGTACTTGGTAGGGTACTCCAAGTATCCAAGTACTTGGTAGGGTAGTGTTGGTAGATGACTGATCTAATCGAATGCCATTTGGTATTCTCTGGCCAACCTAAATCTACAAGCAAAGAAGTTATTAGGCTTCAGGACTTGATAGAAGTGGAGAGAATCTTCCTTAATGTAGATACTTTCTGATAATCATGTGCTTTTTAATCACTGCCTGTGATTCATGTGGAAAATTGTGGCTTTTCTGGTATCTATTTTATTTACTGTTATTGTGCAGTTAAGGTAGGATTTTTCCTAACGTTTTTTGGTTTCTTTTCTTTCCCCTGTTGATTTCTCCCTCAGGATACTACAGTTGGCTATAATGATGGTAGCTGTTCATTAGCAGCTCCACTATAGCTGCTCTTCGAGCTGAGCCAAGCCAAGCTCATGAGTTTTCAGGACAAGGGTCAGAACAACCTCTCCCCTGTTTGCTCCAGAACGAGTTGTTCCAAGAATCCATCCTCCAAGGGTCAAACTTGCTGACATAAGATGAGTTTAGAAGCAAGCCATGGAAATCTTACTTTATCATTTATTAGATTTTGTTGTCCTTTCCATCTCCTAGTATTTTTGCTCTGTAGTTTTCTTAGTTGAGGACAGTGGCATGTAGCTCTCATAAGGTGCTGTAATTTTCTGAAAACCAAAGTCTCTAGATGTTGTTGCTGGTCCTGGCTGTACAAAATTATAGTAAGATTGCATGAATCCCTTTGAAATGTTCCTTCTCTATAAGGAGAAGGAACATTTCTCTTCCCAGTTATCCTTTTAGCTTCTAATGAGGAGATTTACGAAGAATAGCTTACGCCAACTGAGTGTACTCCCACTCATGCAAGCTAGTTGATAGAGAATGGGTCCTTTTCTAGGAGGTAACTGTGTGACTAATGCCGATTTTTCTGAAAAAGGTCCTTTCTTTTGTCCGTAGAAGAATATTAATATTGATTTGAATAGATTCCTGGTACAACAATGGAGCTTTTCTTTGTTGTGCTCAGATTGTGGATCTCTATGGAATAGTCATCCTGTGAACGTGAGGTATCACAACCTCTGAAGAGTTTGCCCCCAAACCAATTCCTTGTAACATCAGAGCAAGAAGGGACTGTCCGTGAGGTCTTGGAGGAGAAAGGAAAGGATCCAGAGCACTGGAAAAGTGTGGCCATGAAATCTTACCTAAAGGAAGATGAAAAGGAAAAGGAGGAAATGTCAGCTAAGCCCCACTGTACTTGAATGTGACATTGGAAGTGGCATGTACCGCCACTAGGGAGAGCTCAACACAATTTTTGATGCAGTATGTGGCAACTTTCAGGAATATAGTGGACTATTTAACACTTCCTAGCATATATTTCAGTTGCATACTCTGAATATGATACAAGTTAGTGGATATTTACTATATTTAACTGTGTTTAACTCCATCACAGTAATTCTCACTATTCCTTCTTTCAGTATTTCTGAATGATAAAACGTGATCTAATTACAAAACAAAGCCAGAAAACACTATTTTTAAGTGGAATAATCAAATTATATGAAGTTGTTAGCACTCTATCTTTGATTGATATTTGAATTTATCTTTCTTTTCAATTTGGTTTAAAACACTGATGATACCTGGAAGAGCATCTATTCAGTACCTGAAGACTGTCTTCAACTGCCTACCAAGAGGGTGTAGAGGATACAGAGCAGGTTCTTCTCTAAGCTGCATGGTGGAAGGACAAGTGAAAACCTATCCAAGTTACAACAAAGAAAATTCCAGTTGGACATGAGGAAAAAAGATATCTGAAGAAGCATGGTCAAATGCTGGCACAGATTGCCAGTGAGGCTTTGAATTATCCACCCACAGGGACATGCAAACATTAAAGGCAAGGCCATGTGTGACTCTACTTGAGTTGGTCCTGCTTTGTGCTCCCTCTCATTCTGCAGATGCAGTGCCTGGTCTAAGATACCTTGGACCTGGAGCACTGTGTTCTACAAGTGATGCTTTATATTGCCCTAATATTATTATTTACATGGCTGAATTTACTCTCAGAGCTAGGAAAGCCTCCTCTTTAATCACCCGCTGCCTTGAAGAGCCCTAGGAGCACCTTGGTAGCTGTGGCTGTAGCAGCAGAGGAGGGAGGATGATCTACCTGGTGGGTTTGTTCCAGGCCACAGTAAAGCCACAGTTGAAAGTCCCCCTTATACCAGGGCTGGTGGGCAGCTGGATTAAATGCAGAGCAGGGAGTCTGGCACAGTGAGCAGTCAGTCTAAGCAGAACTGCAGAACTGAATTTCTATCTTATGGAGACATCTAAAATCACCCCTCGCTTGACGAGAGAAACACCTAGAATAACAATCCCACCCTCTAACCTGAAGGAGCTGACATTGCTTAACCTTAACTTCAAGCATCAGCCTCTTTACTACTTACTGGCTAAAGCTTCAAACAGCATTGTCCAAAGTAAATAAGTGGGAAGACGGAGCTGGAATTGCTGGAATACTGACAATTGTTCGGCTCTTCCCGGCAGTGATGCAGGAGCAGGGAACAATGATGCAATACTGCTCTGTAATGGTCCAGCACTCCGAGAAGCACTCTGTGCGTCAGGAGACCTGTAGGAGAAGCAGCAACACTGGACCCATGTCACGGTGACTAAGAAACTGATTGTGGCAAGATTGACTTCTAGCTTTTTGGATTTTCGTGGTAGTTTGACCTGTGTTTAGCAACTGATATATTCGAATGATATTTTGAATTATATTTATTAGATTTAGTATATAACAGCATTTCCCCCACTTGGCAGAAATATCATGCATGCTCCACTCATGAAGAAAGGATCTCTCTGATACTTATGCATTTAATGAGAAAGGGAATTAGGTTTCAGCATCCAGGCATGAGCACAGAAGACATCATATTTCACAGCGTGAAGCCTTGCAGATCTGGAAGCATTTTTTTGGCTAAAGGAAGTCTATAGATTTTTTTTTTTTTTCAGATTTACTAATAATGGTGTATTTCCTGCTGCATAGGAGAGGATGGGAAGCAGTGGGACCTTGACTTTAGCTAGGATCTTCTAGACCTGTGAACCACGGCAAACTGTACTTGCAGGACCCTGACTCTTTAATTAGTCCAGCCATCCTCAGAATGAGAAACCTGGGAAAATTAGGACACTGGAAGTGTTAGGTCTTTATCCTCAGTTTCATGAGAATTTTCAGTGTCTTTTTTTTCACATCCGTGCGACACAGATTCACAGGAAAGATGGCAGAAGCCTGGACATATTTTCAAGAGATTTCCACTGTCGTGTCTTAAAAAAAAAAGAGAAAAAAAAGGAATAAATAAAAAGCTAAATGTTTTGTTTTAGTGAATCAGCATTTTCCTATGGAAAGCATTCCTTTGGAGAATTTCCAGTCAGAATGAAATTGAGCTTCAGCATATTGCAGAATCCCTCTAGAATCCTTATTTGTAAGTAATTTTACCCTTCCTTGGCTTCCCTGTACAGTAAGAAAATAAAATTGATGCAAATAACTTGGTTGTAAGTATTTGTAATAAGGATGTCTGGTTTTGCCTCTACATAGTGTGTAGAGAAATTTTAAATGTAACACCGGAAGGTAAGTAAAATTCTTCCAGATTCCTCTATGGACAAATGGTGAGTTTTGAGTCTTTCTTTTTTGCAGTCAAAACAGAGGTCATGGAACATAAAATTAAAACAAATATTTCAGTATTTGTTTTACAACTTGCTTGTAGGACAAATTTAAAACTAAGCACATTTTAATGAAAATGATAAATTCAATCAGACATTTTTGAATACACGTTTATATTCAGCTTTGGCTCATTTTGGTTCTGTGTTTCTTCTGGCCAGCTATACTGGATCAAAACATGGCTAAGGCAGTTGGAAGAAATATAACTATAAATCAGCATGTACAGGAGCAGTTCTCAGAGGGATAAATAGAGTCTTTTTGTTTTGTGCCTTTATGAACTGAGCAGGTGTGAGGGCATCCATCATTTCAGGCTTATAGTCACGGGACAGCAGCTAGGAAGCTGTCGTGTGACTTCACATCCTTAGTCACTCCTATAAAATCAGTGGATAGACCATCTACAGCCCTCCTTAGGTGCATAACGTTTGACTGTGTGTGCAGTCCTTTCCTCTTTATTGGGTTAGCGGTTTAATGTTTTTTGAAAACCTCTTCCAGACTTTGCAGAGGGTCTTTTCCAGCCCATGTGAGCTGCCTAACTGGGATTCAGTTAAGTCGTAGCCTTTTACCTTAAGGTGAGGTGTTAAATTAGGAACAATTCAGCTGGGCTGCATCAACAGGAGCTCAGATTTGCTCTGTGCCCCTTCTTCATCAGCTGAATGTTCACAGCTGAGCCTCCTGCACAGCCTCTCCTGGGAAGCCTTCCTTTCTCATGAAAACCAGCACTCACTCCCTCATTTTTCAGGAGGAGAAGAAGACAGTGTATCTTGATGTGTCCCTGTGATGAAAGATCTTTGATCCTAGCCTGCTATGGAGATCAGGTATTGGAGGGCTGCAGAGCTGCTAAGGGCAATTTCTAGAGGTGTGAGATGACTTTGTTCCTTCTCCAACTTGATGGTCCCTCGAGATAAGTCCTTCTATAGCATGTAAGACTTTATGTCTTCACACACTTAAAAAGACTCTCTTGTTTAATACTGTTTTATCCATGAATGTTCCTATTGGGTCTGGCCTTGTTTATGCTGGTGTGGAGGTGGAAGAGGAATGTCCCACTTAATTGTGGTGAGATTAAGGATGTGTCCCAAAATGAGCCATAGCAAGATATAATCCCTTTATTTAACATCTAGTAAAAGAAAAGATGGACAAAAAATTTGAATTATACCTTTTATGGTTCTGAGCTAGATCAGTGGACCATCCCAAACATACCACAGCTACTTGGAATTGTTAAAGCAGCAGTTTGCTATGCTGCACATAGATCTGGAGAAGGTAAACACAGGGAGCTGTGGAATTTAATTAGGCTTACTTTAATTGGAAATAAATCTGAGGCATTAAGTCCCAATCAGAGTTACCTAAAGTCCAAGCATGTTGGATTCAGAATGAATGATTCATGTCTTTCTTTAAGCCTGTCTTTGGAGCTATTTTTAAAGGATATCTTCCATGCTGGGAGAGAGAAAATTTCCGTTTTCCACATGTCAAGTTGCAAATAACAGAATTTTAGCAAATTTTTGGACTTGGCACCAAAATTAGCCTTAGTGTTTATCATGAGACCTAGCATTTTTAGCATGGAGTTCATTAAATAACCTGACTCTGTTTGAACTATTTAGTCCTAAGTCAAACATTGACTTAGACAAAAATTAAACTTAGACAAAAATTGACTGAGACAGAAAATTGACAAGTTGAATATGTGACTGTTAGGCATTTTCTTTAGACCATGGCTGGGAAGAGAACATGCCATAAACCACCTGGTAAGAAACCCGCCCTGGGACAACTCACGTGAAGGATAAAGCTCTAATGGGAAGCTCTGGAACAGATTAATATTTACAAGGCCGTGAGGTGTCTATTTACCTAGGCCTGCGGATATTCAATATATCTGAAAGATCACCTGCTTAAAGGAGCTGTTCCAAAATGTTGTATTCAGTACTATATAAACACAGAGTAAGTACTTTTGCCTTTTTGAGGGTGAAAGGAGCCAAATGTTACTGGATAATCTCCAGGGATTGAATTTAGTATATTTGTTCTCTTGTACAGAGGAAAGGCTCCTTTTCAGTCCCAATGTGAAAGAACATTTTGACCTTTTTTCACCCTCTTTTTTGGTTCAAAGTCACCTCAAAATCTTTGATGCAGGGCAGCTCAGCATCTTACAGGACTGAGGTTTTTCAGTGAGACAAATCAGGATTGATTCAGTGTATCTACTACAGGCTGTGGGATCCACGGGATGTGCTTTACATTCCTGGGTGACTTGGAGCACAAGGTAGCTGGGAACACTGCCTGTTTCTTCTGGATAACTTAGAATTATAGCAGTTTTCTTAAATATCCAATATGTTGGATAAGATGGATTATATGTTCGATAAGATGGATTATGTGAATATTTCTGTAATAAATGGATGCAGTCAATCAGCTTAATTCTGTACAAATATAGAATCTCCTAAAAATTCATCCAAGATGCCTTAAGAATCCAAGTTGGGATCTTGCCATTTTCCGTAGGCGATGAGCATTGCAGGTGTTCCTCGGTTAGCTCAGGATGGACACCCTGCGTCTGAACGGAGCCCCATTAGCCCTATGTGAGCAATTGCCCAAATTCCTTTTCTGCAATATATTGCAGTAAATTTGCTTCTTGGTTCCATTCAGTTTAATTGAAACTCTGGCTCATGTTTTGAATACATCTGGTATTATATAAAGCCATAATGAATGTATTCAACCTGGGTCAGTGGAGCTGCTGGCAGATGATCTAATGCTGACTTTTTCTGTTACCAAGATCACAGTTTGTGACCAGCCATCAATGTTTTCCTATCTTGCAGGAAATCATTCTTCTCAGGGGAAAAAAAATGAAGCTTATGTTTGAATAGTAGATAACTAAGTAGGGAGGTTTCTCTTGTTTTTATTCCTTCTCCCTTCTTTTTGCATATATATGTGTTTGTTAAAAACTTTTACAAAGTGTTTTGCTTTATGAAGTTAATTAAACTGTTAATATTAGCAATGCTTCAAAGTGATCTAGCTATTTTAGCAACGCAAGCAGAAGCTCTGGAAAATTTTCTGTGCTTTATATTTTCAGTGGAAAAACAAGCTTTATTAATAAGTTAGCTCTTGCTTCCAGCGCTATTGCAGGCCAAGTTATTCTGGATTAGGCCCAGAATCAGCTGTCTCTTCTGCTTCAGATTGCAATGCGCATAGGGGGAGCTCTCAATGGTGGACAGAGCTTTTCAGCTGCTTGTGCCTGCTTCACTCTTATGCTCAAATCATGGATAATCATAATAATACCTATTCCAAGGGTATTCAGAGTCCTCATGTTATATGTAATCATGTGAACTGGTGTACAGAGCAGCAGAAAAAAACAGTAAATAATTTGATGTTTCTGTTCGGTCCCTGATGCAATTAAAAAGCTAAGGAGAAAGTGAATATCTTCTCATTGCATTTAAAAATAGATTTGCATTTATTAAATTATTTAGTAGGGTTGTTGGCCTATGGCACATGGAAAGTTATCTGGCTACTAAAAGGGTGGCTCTGGAAACGGAATGCAAACTCTCCTTGCACCCACCATTATTTTCTTCTTGAACATCACATCATATTAGCAAAACATTTATAGTGCAAGAGATGGATGAGTCAAAGTATTACACTGATAGTTTAAACTGAAGACTGGCCAGGATTTTTCTGTGGTGTTCTTTGACGTGTATATAGTGGAGTGAGCAACCAGAAGGAGATTTGAACGTTGTAAATCAAGCTGTTGCTCAACCCACCACCCGTAATAGGGAGAAACTTTCCACAGCTGCTGCTTACCAATTGCTAATAACAAAGTATATTTCTACTCCTCTATAAATGGTAATATTTTTACTTAGGTGACAAGTAGGTCTGGCTATCAGCATGTGGGAGAGAGGTTTTCTCCTTTTGTGTTTTGATGCTACTCTCTTCTGAGCTGACTTTTAAGACTATTGTCAATATTTGCTTGAGATAGAGCTCCCCTTGAATTGATCATCTGCTTCATTTTTGTGTGGAATCGGGGATCCCATGGGGAAACTGGCACCAACTTTGGAAGCTGGGAGCTGACCAGCTGGGAACTTGGAGCATACCCAGAGCTCCCAGTCTCGGTGTAGACTTGGTGTTCAGAGGAGAAGGCAGGATTCAACATGATGCTCAGCTCTTGTCATGAGCCTTTTGGATGGTAATGGAAAAATCCTTTTACTTTGTTTTTCAGTTTCTCACACTATGGGAGAATAATGCTATTTCCCCTGAGAAGTGCGGCATGTTTAACAAGTGTGGAAAGTACTGTGAAAGTCAGCTAATGATTTTGCTTTTAAATACTATCATTTATTTCTTGAGATACTATCAACAATTTGAGAATGCTCTCTCACTTCACATACAGTTGTACAACCTCAGGTCACCTCCTTGAGCTTATGCCATTAGATGTGCCGTTCGATAGCTGCTGTGGTGACTTCTGCATGGATCTGGCTTTGACACGAGTGGTTTGGGAGTAAAAGTAGTTGTCTGTAAGTGCCTGTCCTTTTGTTGGCCGTGTTGAAAAGAGTCTCAACAAGGAAGTAAGAACTAGTGGACGGGAGTGCAGAAATGCTCCCTAGAAAGAGGGCTGTCTTGCCACAGAACTCCCATGGTTTGCTAGTCTGGTCACATTAGAGAAAATCCTTGTGTGTTGTTATCCGTGCTCCCCTTATTTGCTTGGCATGAAGCTGTTAGGGGCTGAGTTCTGCGAAGGGCATCTGAAGTCAATGAACTTCTTGTCCTGAGGAAAGGGAAGGCTAAGTTCCCAAAATGTGGGAAATGACTAAGTAGAAATGGCCTGCCAATGTTAATCACGGGTGGGAGAGGACAGCAGCAGGCAAGAAGTGTATCTTGCAAAGAAGTGTATCTTGAGTGAATGGCCCCTGTGCCAGAGGATACCCACATCCTCTGAGCCCTGGGCTGGTGACTAAGACTTCCTTCTCCCTGCCAAGGTGAGAAGGTGAGCTGCCTTCCGCCCTCTCCATCCTGCTGGGGAGGAGCTTTACACCATCAGCTATCGTGCAGGGGAGGCCTCTTGTGTGACAGGCATGGGGAGCCTCTACAGCATCTCAAGCAGTTGTCCCTCCCGGGATGAGGCCTGGCAGGCCGTGGGTGCCGGGAACACTGCAGTTATGTCTCCACCACTCTTCTCCCTGGACTGTCTCCAGGAACTGGCTTAAAATCCTCAAACTCTGAGCCTGTGTGTGTTCAGAGGCCCTGTCATGGGTAACGAGTGGAGGTGTGGTGTCTGCTGTTGCCTCCGTGGCCTGCTCCGGGGGAAAAGGCTCAGGAAGGACTATATATCTTTGGTGTCTGAGTAATGCAGGGTAACTAGGCCAGGACAGAGCTGCAGTAAAACTGTGTATGAGCTGGCTCTGAAAACATTGGCCCGAATGTGCTGACAGCTGGGGAAGGAGAACACGCACCCTGAACTGAAGGGACATGCTGAGGACTGTCACTTGGATGTGGTGGGTCCCGTGTGGTATCATTAACTGAGGGAGGACCGTTCCAGGATGTGATCCAGTCTGCGTCGCCCTGAGCAGCTGCCCATATCTCTCCATGGGTTAAGGACAATCAGGCTGCTGACTGAGGCACTTAATTAACGTGAAACTCTTTCCATCCTGTGTATTTTTGTGATGGAGCCAGAGGCCAGATCTTTCACACAAGTGTTATCTGGTTTCCTCCTGCTTAAAAAGATAGGGCCATGCTTCTCCTTTCCCTTTCTTTGGTGTCAGTCAGGTGGGGTTTTTTCTTTTTTTTTCTTTTTTTTTTTTTTTTATTTTTTTTTTTTTTTTTTCTATTTTCAGTTGACTTCTTTGTTAACACAGGGTAGTTAGTGTTGCACTTTCATGCCACGCTAGGTTAGACACTCTCAAACTCTTGCTTTAAACACAGCAAATCCTCTTTGAGTGGTATCTTGGCTATCAGTCCAGTGCAGCAGCAGTTCTTTGCTATACAGTATTAAGTGGAAGTGTGTGTAATTTGGTATGGCTACTCTGTAAAGTAAGCATTTTGTTTGTTTCTGTGGAGTATTCATGTGAAGTAAAAATAACACGGAGCAAAAGTCTCTACTTTTATGTTTGTTTAGCTCCATGGGATTTGCATGAGCTGCAGATTTGACACAGCTTTGTAACGTATGTCATCTAATGTATAAAGCTGATGGGAGCTCCAGCACTTGGCCCAGCACTGGCTGCAAAACCCAGTCTTCACCTCTGAATCGCTGAGATGCTAGATGTTATCAGAACTTATTCTGGGCAAAGAAGTTCTTTTTTCTTTTCTTCTCTCAGCTAACACGCCAATGCTCATACAGTGTAAGCAACAAGGATGGCAAGGCTTTAGTAATTTTGAGTCAGACTTTCTTGTACAGGAGCTGTGAATGAAAGCAAGGACCAACTTGAGGTTGGTCGTGACAAAAAACAAGTTTCTTCTCTTTAGCTTTTTGGTACCACTTTCCCTTGTAGTTCCGTTGTTACTGATATATAACCCAGATGTCGATCTGTATCTTCAATAATCAGGTAATTTGCAAAAAGTAACCAGTTATTTGCACCTTCAACGCAGTGAAAGAAAAATTGGATTGATTAACCTGGACTCCCCTAATTGTCTCCTCTTAGGAGCAAAAGATTTTTATCTAATCTAATAGAAATAGTTCAGTAACACCTGACTTGTTACTCTGGGGGGAAAAAAAAGTCTGGTAATAAGTACTTAGTTCTAATTTTTATATAATTAGACAACTCTTTAAAAACTTGAAATATTTACCTTTGCATTAATTACTTTGGGCATTTTACAGCTGGATGGAAAGATTTTTTTTCCTAAAAGAGAAAAAGATCTTATGGATTCAGAAAACTATCCTGCCACACAAACTGCTGATGTAGAATAGTCAGCTGAATCTTCCATGTTATTTAAAAAAAAAAAAAAAAAAAAAGCAGTCACATAATAGTTTCTTGTTTAAAAAAATCATAAGGAGAGGTTCTAAGGTTACATCAACTCAGAATAAGGACAATCTTGCAATATAAATAAGATATTCTCTTGAAATTCAATCTTGTTTCAAATTGCAATATAGAACTTTACTCAAATCTTGAACTTTTAATGAGCCATTTTCACCTCCATGAGTTCTCTTCTGATGGTGTTTAATCTTAGGTAGCATGTAGCGAAGTGAAGTCTCCATAGTTCTCTAGTGGTTCCTATAATCATTCCTATTATGGGTCCATGGCTTAAGATACCTGCATTATCTTACCTGCAGGTAAGATAATGCAGGAGGAGTGTTGCCAGCAGGTCAAGGGAGGTGATTCTGCCCCTCTACTCAGCTCTGGTGAGGCCGCACCTGGAGTACTGTGTGCAG
>VZSG01000014.1:3314751-3373891 GCA_013398315.1 Nothoprocta pentlandii | reverse complement strand
ATTCTGTGATTCTGTGATTCTGTGATTCTGTGATTATCTGTTGCGGTCAGTTTTGATTCATTCAGCTCCTGATGTGAAAGCAGATTTCCAGGTACTTTTCATACTGGGCCCCTGTCCTGAGCCCCTCAGAGCTGGGATGCTGTGTGGGACGTCTGTGGAGCTGGGTCAACTTTGTGCATGTTTTAAAGGGTCACAGGCACTTGCAAACTGCTTTAAGTTCTGTGGAAGTAAAAGGCAATACATAAATCTCTGATTATGATTATTATGACTGTGGTAACGAGCTGTCTGAGGAACAACAAACTGTCTTGCAATAGCCTATGAGGCTTTGAAATTCCATGTTGGAATGAGATCAAACTTCTCGCTGTCTGTGAAGCAGAGCTGTTGAAAGAACAGTGCTAAACACCTCTCCTTCTCTTTTTTATTTTTTTCTTTTGATCTTTCTCTCTGACTTCATTTGAGACCTCAGAAAGCTACTCTTAAACACATAGCTAAACTCAATATATTGTTATGGAGCCTAGCAATTCTGATAACACTTGAAAAATGTTTTGTGGGTGAAACATTCCCTATCTTGATTAGGGAAATATTCAAGTTCAGCCTCTCCTAAATCTCCAGGAGACCTGTTCCTGTAACTTTTCCATTGAGAACTGTTAACTTTTTCCATTGGTACTTGCTGGAGGCATGAAGGACAGCAGGGATGGTGGAAATGAGGAGGGTGGGAGCAATGAATTCTTTAAAGTTTTCAACATGTGCTAATATGTAGGACATGTTCATGTGACCTAGTTGTTTGACATTGAGTGCTCTTGCCATCACCAAAGAAGAAAGTCCATTGTATGTACTTTATCTATTTGTTGGCTTAATCTGCATCCCCTTGGAACTTTCATTCCCTTCTACTGACTGGGCTTGGGTGGCTTTTGCTTCCGTTCTCCCCAGACAGGAGCATGAGTGAATGCAACTCTTTTGGCTCCTAGCATTTGCAGATTGACTCCCCCCGGGCTAATCACTCATCAGCTAGAAATCAAGTGAATGCTGCTCCCTGAAAAGCACTGTGCAAACATTATCAAATAGAAAAATATATTAAACCAATAATTATAACAAGAAAAATAAATATGTTAGTAAATCATCACAAACGGAAAAACAACCAGCTACAAGGACATGGTTTTGTTGTTGTTTTTCTTTATGTATTTCCCACTGAGCTAAGAAATTAAAAAGTTTAAAAAAAAAAAAAAGCACTGATGTTGAAATGAAATTTCAGCTTTCAAAAGAATGTGATTAAAACATTTCTTTTTATCCCACCCACCTCAAAAACTCTCCTTCTCTTGGGGATTCAAATATTACAGTCATAAGAACAATTTTAATTTACGTGGGAAATGTGCCTTGACTTTGCCATATTTGTAACTGGCTGAAAGGAAATTAGACCCACTGCTAACGAGCACCTTTATGGAAAACTTTCACTTGATGACTCTTATGGGAAAATACTTCAGTGTGACCTTTGGGAAATTAAATACACCTTCCCTGCCAGCAGCAGTGTGTCTTTGGGGTAGATTCTTATTGCTGTTTCTATACATGTGATTGAAGTCTTTGGAGATACTCATGTGAGGGAAGCAAGCGGGATTTTATCAGCCTCTGACAGCAGTGATCAAGTGGCTGCTCCAGGGAAGGTATCACTAATAGCCATAGTAATTGTCTTAATTCTTCTTGTGCTGGCATCAAGGAGCTTTATGGTAAAGCAAAACTCTTGCTCAGATAATCATTTGTTAGGAAAAATTAGATGGAGAAAAACTTAGCTGACACATCCTTCTATTTTAAC
This sequence comes from Nothoprocta pentlandii, assembly GCA_013398315.1. NCBI lineage: Eukaryota > Metazoa > Chordata > Aves > Tinamiformes > Tinamidae > Nothoprocta > Nothoprocta pentlandii. Next base: position 3,372,084 of record VZSG01000014.1, on the reverse strand, counting down.
CAGTATTCTGTAGAGCTAGTGCAAATAAAAATGCAGCTGGGGTTGTTTTTCCTCCACAACAATCTGCAAAATGTACATTCATTAAAATCCTTATTTAAGAGAATAGATAGCAAATGGTCAAAGCAATGGAATGAAGGCTGGAAGAAAGGAATATAAAGACTAAATAATGAATCAGAATCAGTTTTTCTCAGGATTCTAGTTTGTGGAGTTTTAGTTTGTGATATTTTCTTTGGGCTACCATGGGAATGAATATAATAAAAAATCTGTTTTTAAAATGTCAAGACGGGGAAAAAAGTATTCCCGGTCAGCAATAAATCCCCACCACACAAGTATTTTTGATTCTATAGGGAAGCTCTCTGAGCTCTTCTCAGAACAGCCTATAAATTCAGGACTTGGACTTTTCCGTATTTATTTTCGGCAGGGTCAGTCATTCCCTTGTGCTCAATGGCCTCTGCTGAGGTGAGCCTCAGCTCCAGGACTGCCCAGGTCTGAGGGGTGACCTTGGTCTGTTTAGTGCAGTGAAGCCCCTTGGCACGTCCTGGTTCATCCTGAGCTCTAGCCTGGTGCAACATATTGGTGGGCACTTGGGTGCAACGTCTGCTCGGTGCCTGTATCTGCACTTTGAGCCTGAAGATGAAGGTTGGCCTAAGCGGGATCTGGTCTGCCATACTTGGCTTAAGGAAATGCAGAATTTTAGTCTAGCAGCCACGCTTGTTTCTTTTTAGTGCTTTTCACTGCAGTTAATTTTTTTTGAGTTTTCTAGTTTTGCTGAGCTCCAACAAACTTTTTCCAGGTGTGGGCTGTTTCTGTTACCACATATCTTGCCAAGCAAAGATTAGCTTTTATACAAAAGAAGATAAATGCATATTGAGTTCATCAGCTGTGGCCAGTTTACCACCATGATTTTACTGAAGGGCTAGATTGAAATTTTTATTTTTGCACAGGGTTCAGTCTTTAAAAAGGCTATGTTTGTATTAGGTGGTGATGTGTAGAATGCCATTTATCTGATCTTTGAAAACTTCCATGTTTTGTAACTCTTATTTAATCTTAACATTCTTTAGTGAGCTTCTGTGCCATATCTTCTTTCTGTGAGGGTGGAAATGGATTTTCTGATGCTACCAAGTAACATCTCAAAGCCTCTACCTTTGCTTGAGAGCAAATGAGGTTGTCACAGGAAACAGTCAGCATTGGGCAGGCTGACATTTTGAGGGTTATGCTTTGTGTGCCCTCCTTTGCACGCTTTTAAGCAGCCTGTGCCATTAATACCCAAATTATGAGCTCAGTGCAGGAATTATTGAATGAGTTTTGCAGTGTGTTATTATCGGGGCAAATGTTTAAAATAGAGGTTTGTTTTGACTCAGTTTAGAGGTGACCCAGGGGAGCTGGTGGAGCAGTTCACACCGTTCAGAGAAGTTGTGGCGGCTTCTTCAGAGAAGTTTTTATGAAAGTGGTTTTAGGCCTAGATCATTCTTGCTTTGAGCAAAAGGATGAGCAGGGTCAGGACTGGGCAGCCTTCAAAAGGCAATGCATCAACCTCTTTTTCCTGAATTAAAAATCCCTATAGAAGCTCAATGAAATCTGGGAGATGCTGTCTTTCTGCGGTATATGACCAGTTAATTGGCTATATCACATGGGATGGGATAAGAAAGCTCCTGCTAAATTCCTAAGTCAGGAGATGCTTCTCAAAGTGTTTGTAACTTGCTGCACGTTCAAAGCCGACTTTGTGCCACCTGCGTGGCAGTCGAGATATTTCAGACCTCTGATTTGTGGACCCTGTTTTGGATCGTCCTGGTCTTCCAACCTGCATGTCTATGGGTTCGTGTCTGTTGCCACTTATATGAAGGCGTTATCCCGTACCCTGCTCAAGAACAAGCTTGTACTTTCTCTCTGAAGTTCATGAATTTTTAATTCTGTTCTTTCCTGTTGATATTGGCAAGTATCTATCAGTGAGAACACCCTGTGTGTTTTCATTGTGGCCATCTGTCCCGGTTTTAACAAAACGATTGCATAACCTAAACAGCAGAATCCTTTGAGAGGAGGGAGAGACACACACAAGTCATGTGGCTGTTATGCACTGCAGTGATCCAAATAATTATGGAATCAGAAATAATAATAATAATGTATTAGATTTCTCGGTGGAAAAGGACTAAACCTTCCAAGGAACAATTAAAAATACAATATGCAATAAAACCACCCAGCCATAGTGAAAATGAGTGCCTTTGACTCCAGAGCGCTTATAAAACAAAAGCATCTTGGTGCATTTTGAAAAAGAGAATCATAATTAAAACACCCATCTTGACAAGGAGGAGAGCGGCTCTTTTCTCATTTGAAGGACTCTCACATTTCTGTCTTCCCTGGTAACCACACGAGAGTGCAGGGGGACATTGCTGCCCTGCGAGGTCACGCCAGCTCGCAGCTCCTGATTCTTGTAATTCCCATAGCCCGCTCAAAGCGGAATCTGAAGGCATTGGTTTAAGTAGTGTCAACTTACAGCGTTTCGGGTGGGGAAATGTGCTCGATCTGTTGTAATTATTGAGCTGATGAGTCATATGTGTTGCTTAAAAGAAGGTAACGTTTTAACACAATGTAGGGTCTCCTCTAGCACTGACTCTAATTGATCTTTCGGTATAAGATGGAATGCTACAAGGAAAAAATATTTTGCTCAGGAAACTTCATTTTAAAGCAAGAACGGCAGCTGTATTTTCTCCTGTTATGTTAATAAAATAGTCCACAGAGGCTGCTTGATGAGCTAATATAAAGTTATTTTACTTTACCACCTGAAAATAACTTTTGAAAGGCAACATTGGCTTTTCTTGAGATCCTCCTAGGACTAGAGATGGGGTAGCCCATGAAGATAAAATAGATCTGTGAGTCTGAGTTTAAACAGGACAAACAGCTGGTGGTGGTGAGACTTGCCACGTTTTTCTCATTAAGAATGGGTTAGATGCTCAAGTTTTGCTGGGAAGATTATAAATGGCATAGGTTTGTTCTAGATGAACACCTCAGTGATGTCTCAGAGGCTTGAAGTGCGTTATCCACATGCATGTTGACCCTAACAGAAAAGGAGTTAAAATTAAATTCTGAAGCAGGATGATCAGAAAACCAGCTCCTGTGATAATTACACATTGGCTGGTATTTTTCATGTGCAAAAGAGTGATCTCTTAATGTTTAAAGTGAAATCTTGATGTCAGTGATCTGCCTGTGTGTTTCACCAATTGCAGAGTTGATATAAGTTTCAAAACCTTGAATTGGATAAATTCTTTGTAAAAGTTTTTATTTTCTTCATCTTTTTTTCCCCCACTAGCTCTATTTAAGTGGTTAGACTATAAATAGTTGACTGTCCAAATATTTAGCTGTGGTGATTTTTCTGCAAAAAAGATAAATTATCTTCAGTAGTAAGTGTTGCTCCTCGTTGCTGCCTAATTCTGTTTCTTCTTAGCTCAATAAGTGAGTGAAAGTCAACCTATTGTCAAAGGCAGAGAGAGAGAAATAGCAGTTTTTGATAACTGCCGCCTTTGATGTTCATATTCCATCCTCAAAGGAGAGCATGCAAAGGCTATACCTTTGTGCTTGGAGTAATTTACAATAACCAAAATAAGGTTCAGTATCCTGGCAAGCAAAATGTAATTTATTTTATTCTCTCGAAGAAAGATGTTCAATGTATGAAGTGTTATGGTTACTGGATAAGAGGATCAGTGGTTGGTGTGATTTATATACACTCCCCCTAACGCTTTGCAGTTTCTTTCCCGTATATGGGAACCGTGAGGATAAAGAGGGAAGATTTGAAAACTGAAGAATATACTTTTGATCTCCTGGGAAACATGCGTTCAGATAAAAGACTCTTTGCTGCCCCTTCACCAACACAAGTGAGGCTGGGAAAAATGTTCTTGGAGAAGACTGATGGAACTGAAGGTAGCAGATGTTTGGTCTCGAGATGATTTGTCGTGCTACCTTAGGTTTCCTGTGAAAGAGCAGGGTAACGTGTTCTTTAATTTCCTTCCCAGTTAAAGCTGGTACTTGAGACCAGAGTTGGCTCTTGCTGCAAGTGTGATGTGGTCTGAGCCTGTTGGCAGGAGGCCCTGGTTAGTACAGGGACAGGGTAAGACGAGTCCCATGGCACAAAGATGACTGTGACCGTTTGCTAGCTGCTATTCAAGGTGTTCTGTAAAGGTTCAGTAGCAGAGACAGGGAATGGTGGTAAGGATAGGAGTGAGAATGCAAGGGTGGCAGCCTCCCTGCCGCTGACATCCCCCCTTTTTTGCTCAAAAGCCATCGGTTCAAGCTGACTGTTTGTAAGCGTGCACGTTCGTTGCTGAACAATTGTTATTGCTGCAATAGGAGGAATAATCCTGGTGTTAAGGAAGGAGCCTTTGCAAAAAAGTAAAACAGCTTGGTCTCTTTCCTGTTTGAATATGAAAGCAAGGCAAAATTTCACTGGTCTGTTGAATCATAGCTAAATTTTCCACTGAGTACCTTGCAAGTCTCTTCAATGGAGCAGATAAGCTGGTTTTCTAGCAGACAGGTTGTGTCTCAAGTCTGTCTAGCTTGAGCTGGACAACTCGGGAGAACAAAAAGATACCAACAACGAGCTGTTAATGTGACACTGGTTTTATTCTCCGAATCTCTGGAAGTCCTTGTACACACAGAGTTTAAGTCCAGGGGAAGAGAGTTCAGTAAGGAAGAGCTTGTAGCACAGGTTGTACCTGGAGCAGGACTCTGTCACTCCACACAGCACGATGTATGGAAAATCTGGAGAGCACGGACAAACCTGGATTTATTGGGACCACACATGTTTATTTTTTCCCCCTCAAATAATATGTATATATGGTAACAAGGAGGCCTTCCATCTGATGTTGAGGAGGGGGTGATGACAGCTTTTGCAATAGTGACTTCCTCTTTAATAAACTGATCTGTGGGCATAAGCATTTACTAGATAATGGGAACAAATGGGATTTCACCTATTTCATCAAACCTCCTGAGCTTCCTTGTGTAGGATTTAACCTTTCAGGCTCAGCTTAGTGTTTGTTGATGGCATATTGATCAGCCAAGTTCCATTCAAAACTTAAGAATCCATTGTTCTCAGAACCAGAAATGAGAACTTTCTTTTTTTTTTACTCAGATTTATGGTTGCAGATAAAAGCCTAACATTTTGATCTTGACGTATGTGAAAGAATTGAAAATATGAAGACAAAGAACCATACCCACAGTTATTTACTATCGTAATTGTTAGCTGATCTCCTGTCTGTCTTGGTAACTGGAATTGTTGTGAGATTTTTTTCCCCCGTATTGGAAGCTGATAATGCTGTATTTCTCAGCTTCTTGGAGTAATAATTTTCTTCCCTTTTCAGGCATTTGGTCAGCACTGAAATAGTAAGGAAGAAGCACCAGTGGACAGTAATTCGTGCATAACTTCTTCAAGCTCTTTGCCAGCTCAGTGGATGTTACTGCATAGGTTATACTTGACTTGAGTTTCAAAGGTTACCTTCATTTGCTATGAGAGCCAGTGACCTGTCCTCTTGGCTTGCTTTATAAAAGGCCTGAGGGGAACACACTTAGGAACTCCAAAGCTGAGCTGTGGGTTTTGTTTGGTTTGTTTCTATCCCCTTCCAAAATGGAAATCCATCTCTGAAAGACAAAGAGGCTTATGCAACAGTTAAAACTGGCTACCAGATTGAACAAACCCAGGTAGCATTACCGAATAACTTTGGTTTTTAGAAACAGTCCTACCCTTAGCTCAGCTTAGCTTAAAAAAAAAAAAAGCTTTTAAAAAAATATGGATTGATGGCCTTGTGTTTCTCCTTTTGACATGTTGTGGAATGACAGAAACATTAAACTCTGTCTACAGACGTGACCTGTCAACCCGCAGGCATGCAGACTCTTTTCTGGTGCTCATGTTTCATGGCAATAGATGCTCTATAAATATCAACAGAGATCAAGAAGAAGGGATGGGTGGTTTATCAGGGCAAGAATATGCTGCTGCTTTGAGTTCTGTAGCATTGCTTTGCCCTTGTAAGCAAATAAATCATTTTGTGCTGGTGGACTGTGAGTTGCACAAGTTGGTTAGTGGCCGATACCTCTGTGGATCTCGGCTGAGCTACTTGGAAAAAATTACTAAAGAGAACGTAATAACGTCAAGACCTCGCACCCAGATGCCAGGTCATAAGAGTGCTGTTTGGGTTTCCTGCTGCAGTTGGGAGCTCTGCTAGCTTAGATGAAGTCAGGGCTGGCACAAGAATCCTTGGGCTGGAGTCACTTTTTATCTGCTCCAAAGCAAAATGAAATAGCCAAAATGAAATATGCCACCGCTACTTAATATGCTTAATATGAATTTACATCAGGGTAAAAAACATCTCCTGCGTGTTGTTGAGGCCCAGTTAAGTGCAAAGGTGCTGGTTACTGGCTGCTTTAATCTGAAATCAGAGAATGATTGGAGCCTTATCATGTGAACTCCCGAGCACTTTTCATAAGTGCATTTCTGAGTGGAAACAATACAGATGATATGCACTAGAAACAAAAATTGGAAGTCTTTTCATGGGAATCTGTTGCATGAAAAACATTTTCCAGAGTGAGGTTTGGAAATATGAATCTGTTTCCAAAGCTGTATATTGTAATTCAGGTCATCTTAAGGTCTGGTAGGAATCCATGTCCTTACAATCTGCATGATCTTGGTGGGTTACTGTCAACAGAACAAGTTGAACCCTCTCTGTTTTCACTGGATCTTGGAGGGGGGTGGATTGGGAAAAGGATTACAAGCTTGGGTGTTCAAGGCATTCAATTCATTACTTACAGCCTCTCAGTCTTTAGCATCTTCCTGTTGTGCACGAGGGAGGAAGGGGCAGGCAGGGGGATGCTGCTCAGCCTGCGTGGACCAAGAGCAGGGCTTCAGACCAGCAGAAACCAGCTCTGTGTAGGCAGCGTGAGGAGGCAGTGAAGAGAACAGTGGTGAGGGGGTAAGAGCCGTGGCCTCAGTATCCACCTCAGCTACCTGCAGTGTGGCTGCTGCTGGGGAGGATGCTGTGGTGGAGCAGCAGCTCCTGCCAGGGCGCAGCAGCCTTGAGGGAGCAGTGACTGCAAACGTAGCATCAAGGTAGAGGGGAGCATCTCTGCCTGGTTAAACTGCCAGCTAAGGAACAGCTCTCCACGTGTGGGGAAATGGGCAGTATGCGTTAGGCTGAAAGCGAGGGCTTCTAGGATTTCTGCAAGCCATGACCCGTCCAGCTATTCATTTTGCAAAGGCACCTTTCCTTTCTGTAATATCACTAGTGTTGCTAAGGAGTTTAGTGGTGCTGCACGCCAACGTGGTTCACACAGTTACGTATGTGCTTAAATGACTTAACGAAATGTGCACAACCTTTCATTGAGGTGATCTCTGATTTATTGATTGTCTACAGTGTGATTGACATAAGTGATTGATATGATATCAGGGAAGACTTGATCTCTGTCCCTGCAGAGTTATAACCTCCCTTAGCAGGACACAACAGGCAGAAATGTAGCAAACTGTGCTCTGACTTAATGAGACAACAAAAAACAAAGGCAAAACCCCTCTCGGTCTGAAGATTTAGTAGAGCTTAAGGGCTGGAAAATGGGGCCTGTGCTGCCAGTGTTTATTGATTCCCTTGTGTGAGGGGTGAGAAGCGGGAGGGTCTGTACTTCTGTCACCTGATAGCTCCACAGGCGCCTTGGTGACTTGACTCGGGTTTAACAAGTAACTGTGTGTGAACAAAAATGCAGTAAACTCTCTGTGAATTATGGTCATAGTTGACAGCAAATACAAGGCGGTTCAAACCACAGTGAAGGATGATGAAACTGCTGTATCACGTTGCATTTGCTGTAAGTAAAAGGCATGCTCACAGGCAGCTACTAGGTCTCAGCTGGTACCTAGTGGTTTCTGATTTATGAAGCTGAACTCTGGCCCTCATCTACAGCTCTGCTGGGATCAGATTCTGCTGAAGAGATCTGCCAGCATAGCTGTACTAACAAAACAGCCCTTTATAGGCTCATCTTTTACTGAGGGAAAGATCGAGTACAGTTTACCAGGTTTGTTGAGTGACATAAGCCAGACAAGCAAAAGGACTTAAAACTCTGTATTCCTGGACTTTGGCTGCCAAAGAAATGTCACTCATATCTAATTAGTTTACCTGTACCAGCAAGAGCTGATACTGAGGAGCTGGCCTTGTTTCCCTTCAGCTGCTTATGATAACTGCTCAGCTTGAGATTGAATCTGTGAAAGGGAAATGGTAGAGATGGGGAAATTCAGAGCACATGTTGCAGTACTGCCATCGACAGCCCTTCAGCATCCTCAGATATTGACCGAGTGACTCACAGGCGCTCTGTGGCTTTCAAGGGCTTTTGTCTCATGATCCTTCTGGCCTATAACTGGAGTAACATGATAAGAAAATGGAGCTCAAGGTTTGGGTTTGTCTATGTTTGAGGGAAATACCCTTCATGTGCGAGAAATGCTGTGGTATAAAGTGATTTTTTTCTGTATGTTGTATGTGTGAGTTACAGATCAGAACAATCAGCTGAAAGTTTTTAAGAAATGATTCCTGGGGATATAGATCTGTGAGCTTAACTAGAGATATTTAGGCCATCAAACATCACATAAGTTACCGGGAACATCAGTGCTACACTCTGTCATTTCTAATCTCAACACTTTCTCTAGCACCTATTATGGCTAATATTAAACCTAAAACAAATACAAATTGTAGATCTTTCTCAGATTTACTGTTGCCCTAATCCTGATTCCCTTTCCCTCATTACTATCTGAATCTCTGAATGATGCAGAATCCCTCAGACCTTGACACATCTGCAAATGGAAGGAGTCCCTAATGCCAATAACTCACCTGATGCACATGATGGATTGTAACACAAAGCTGTCTGCCTCAGTGTAGCTCCAGACAGGTTCCTGTGAGTGTGGAGCAGCATATCAAAGCCTGCTCAGAAATCGTGGCAATATTTTTGCCTTAGAGAGGTATGCTTGTACTCCAAAAATTATATATATATATAAAATTGTAAATCACCTAGATATGAGTACAAGCATACCTCTCTAAGGCAAAAATATTGCCACGATTTCTTATTTTTTTTTTTTTTTTTTTTTTTGTGAAGGTGAGCAAAGTTTGCATGATGCTCAAGGTGGAGGGGAGAGCTGCAGGTGCCCAAGGAGGCACCAGCTTCACAGCCTGAACTGCAGCATTCCCACTAAAAGCCCTGAAGGAGTTTTCTAGCACTGCCGTTAAGCCCAGGTAAGGATATGGGTGCTCCTCATGGCCTGCCTGCCATGATCTGTTTTTTCCATCTGAGGTTCACATTTGGCTCATGCTCCAGGATGAGTCTGATGGGATGCTGTTACCGTATCTACTGCTTGGAAGAAGCTTGGAAAAACTTGTTGTAAATTCAGTCTGTAGCTCCCTGTGTTGCAGGTGTGGATGGATCAGGCTCGTGGGAGCCTGATCAGGATCCGCCTTGAGCTCTGCTCGTGCTGAATGTCGAGTAATTCCTACCATAGTGAATTATGCTTTATGTGTTTAAATTTCAAATATATCTAGTTATTTATGACTGAGTAGCATGTGTTATACATAGATTTAATAATTTCATGAACTATTACAGTACACTTGTAATATGGCTTTTTTTTTTTTATTGCTATCATTAACCTTCATAAGGAGTTTAAAGTTAGCTCACAGGACGTGGCATTTAAAGTCTGGAAAACTCAGCACACGTTTCCATGCGTTTTGCTTTTCCCTGTGCTAACAAATGCATTTGTGCTCTAACTTTGCTTTCAGACCAGAGAAAATGGAAATAGAAGCAGGAGAGCCCATGTCAAATAGGGACCCTCAGCAGTACCCTGTGGCAGGGAAATGTCTGGCAGTTAGAAGTACAGCAGACAGAGGGGGCTTGAACTACTTTCTTTCATTAATTATTGTTGTTGCATAGTGTTTATCTGAAATGCAACCATGCAGGATGAATTTGTGGGAGGGACTGCTGGGATCTCGTGGGAAGAGCCTTTTTGTGATGCATCCTGTTCCTAGTGGGTCTGTGGGTCCTAGCGGGTCCGTGGTTGGTGGTCTTTTCTGCAAAGTCTGCCTGGTTGGTGCAAGGAGGAACACCCAGGAAACTGGGGCAGTGGGAAAAGTGAGGAGGAAGTGTGGGTGGCTTCTGTGATTCTGTGGATTTCAGAAGTTTACTTGAGAAATATTCTTTCAAAAGTAGCCAGAGATGAGACCAAATCATTAAACCTGATCCCCATCCAGGGCCTCAAATAACTTCTAGCACACTTGCGCTACTAAATCTCAACTAACTGCAATGGTGGCAATGTCCTTTGGGTAAATCCCTTGAAAATCCAAACCCAAGTGCTAGGCAAGAAAGAGTATTTCTGCTTCGCTAGGCATGCAGCTCATACAAAGAGGGGGAATAACAATAATTTTGCAGAAAACAAAGTATTTCTGCCACAGACCTCCATGTGCACATTTCCTACATAGCTCTAGCAAGACATAGAAATCGCAGACTAATCCCTCAAATTATTTAATCCTCTGTTTTTGTGTCTTGTCCTGCATTGGATTCCTTGAGTGGCAGTGGGAGACTTGCACAGGTTGAGTCAAAAACACTGCTTCCTTTTTTTCAAAGGAAGATTTTGCCTGTGGCAACATGTAATAACAAGAGCAGACATAATCTCTACTAATAAAATGTACATGTAGGTAAATAAAGAGAAGAACCTCCCCCTGTGCAGGGTAGATGGATGTGACAATTAGCAGAATTCCACCAGCTAAGTTTTTAGTAACTTTGCCTACGTAGTATATCAATGGCAAGATTGTATTCAAGTGACTGCCTCCAGAGAGAAAAATGAAATTCAGTAACAGTTAGTGGACTTTCTGGCTCTAATATATTTAGTTTTCAAACTTTTATCCTCCTTCTGGCATTAATCCATGGAAAAAAATGTTGGGGACTGGGATAATTCTATGGATTTTTGGAGGTAACCAGAAAATTGGCAGTCACTTTTTCAGGCTAACTTTGTAGTGGCCTCCTAGGAGACTGCAAAAGACCCTGCTGGGTAGAGTCTTAGGCAGATAATCTTTGTGATATCAAAGCAAAACCAAGCAAAATCAAAATAATTGTTCCACTCCTTTTATTTGGAAAGGGCTGGAACGAGGCCTGCTTATTCAGACAGAGCTGTGCAATGTGAGTCTGAGGGCTTGGGCTGGTAAGTGGATTTGCACTAGGCTTAGGTAGGTGTCATCTGCTCTATCAGAAGTGTGTCATTTTAGCTAAATGATTCTGATTTGCTCTTGGGCAAATCTCACAGATGTGAAGCTGCTACCAAAGAGGCCTCACAAGAAGCTATCAAGATGTATAGCTGCTGAAAGAATGAGTAGAAGATCATTGATTCTGGCAACAGAACAATAAAATATAGGTAACTTGCATTTACTGTCAATATAGTGAAAGTTGCCTTCTACCACCTGCTGTCTTGGTTCACAAAGGGGCTGCATTCCTCTCATTTTGGACTCCAAGTTTTCTTTCCATTTATGTTTTAAGTTAAGTGCTGCTCTGGATTTCAGGCAGCTGAAATAAAGGATTCCCCATGCTGATTAAATAAAAATTCCTTTCCTACTCCCAAGGTGAAAGAGAAGGGCTGAGAAGCAGGGCCTGCAAAACCCGGATCTCGCGTCCTCTGAAGGGCTCACTCCGAGCTTCCCAGCTGAGATCCGCAGTGCGGGGGTCTCTGTGGGTCCTTCCGTTTGATGTCCTCCTTCCTGTTTGTTAAGTGATCTCAAAGCAAAACACCCGGGCGACCAGTCAAGGAAAAGAAACAAAAACCTTTCTGAATTATAAACTGGGTCCAGCTGTGTAAGCGGGACTGCACAGGCCAGGGCCACCAAGGTCACCTAGACCTTCCCAAGGGCTGGTGCCTCTTGTGCTCTCAGCTCTGCAGGTGCTCAGCCCTTGCAGGGTGAGTGCACTTCCCTTTTTTTGAATATTTGCCCTCTTCTGGAAGTATCTCCAGCAAGGCAACCACAACCACTAATGGAGGAGCATCGTCGCTTTTCATATCATTAATTCCTGCAGGGCATAAAAGGGGCAAGTGGAGGTAAAAGAAGCCTGGACTGGGAATGCTGTGTCCGCCTTCCTTACAAATATAATTTAAGCAGTCAAAGCAGAAGGACTTGCAGAACAGATTTCCCAAAGCACCTTCTGATATTAATGTTGGAAGATAAATGACCTGCAAGGATGTGACTTGACTACAGTGGCTGTGTGACTTGCTGTCGGGCAAGTTATAGCTATAATAAATTGCACAAAGAAGAGTGTGTCAGTGGTAACCTGTAAATGATGTGACAACAAAAAATTCCTCCTCGTGTTGCGTGTTGCTTCAAGAATACAGATTGTCCAAGGTGTTGTTTTGAAAGTGTTTGCTTTGACTGGGAGAAGATTTAAAAAAATAGCAAGAGAAACTGCAAAGAAAAGAATCCATGAGCACTGCTAAAATCAATGTAAAAGAATACATAAAAATGGATCTTTGCAAACAATAAGTAGGTGAATAACAGTCCACTTCAGCACTAAGGTAAAGATGATAATACCAGATTCATGTACCAAATAAAATATGTTATTGTCTGAGCTCTGAGAATATTGACAAAAGTGCTGTTCTTTTCAATAGACTAAATAGTACTGGGTGAAATGAAGAAAAGCACCTCGGTGCACTTGAATGTTTTTAAAGAAAGAAACAGAGAAGATATTCAGCAAATTGATCTTTCCCAGCATAACTTTATGAAATGCAAGGTGTTGGGAAGGGTGAGGGGGGCAAGGGAGGGAAATTAATATAATTTTCACCTGCTGTTCACTATCTCCTAAATAATTATTGTATATGGATATTTTGCAAACATAGACTCACTTCCAGGGTTTATTAGTGATTTATGCAGTGACTTCTATAAAGTCGCTTCCTCTTTCTTTGCTTCACCTTCTCATCTGTGATAGATTTTCTGGTGGAAAGTATTCTCTAAGAGATATTTTCTACATTATTTTATTTGCAGGAGTTGTGAGCAGCAGGCATCAAGTATTCCCTTCATGGAAAGAAGTGTCCTTCGGCATGGCTGAACATGCAGGAAGGAGCTCAGAGACGTCCAGCAGCCCTAAGGTAGGATACTGCATCAGCTCTATGCTGCTTTTCCATCTGTATAATTCTTGCTTGCTGCCTCAGCACAGCACCCTTTGCACATCTAGGCAAATTGTTTGCAGTTATGTGAGGATGTGAATCTGTTTATGCTGCCCGTAGCATGCAGCTTGTTGGGAAATCACCCTGGATTGAGGAATCCAGGAGAACCACACGGCTGTTTTTGAGCAGACAGGTATGCCAACAAACTAGGGCGGGAATACAAATGCAAAGCATTTCAGGACAAACTCCGTTGTTCTGTGCTTCCCTCAGCCCCCAGCTCGGTTCTTGTCCTGGTACCTGGGCTTGAGCAGAGTGGACTTTTTAGCTTTGTTTTGGTTTTGTTGGATTCTGTACCTGTCTGTATCCTCAGTGTTCACAAAACTTTCTCAGAATCCTCACAAACACCACAGCTGTGGGGTTGTATGTTTGGGCTCTTCCTTGCCCTCCTTCCCTGCCTCATCTTTTATTTAAAATTGCTAAACTGATTCCTGGATATCCAAGTGAGAGGAAAGCTTTCAGTTCGAATATTCTAGATCTTATTAAATTCCAAAGCTCAATCTGCACAACACCTAAACTGGGACTAAAACTGAAATGAAGGCGATCAATCACTCAAGTCAGCTAAGCAGCCCATGCTGACACGCTCCCTGAAGTCTTATCACATTCATATTAATGGACGAATTTGCCTCTTGTATTACATTCCATACATTACACTGTGTAATTAGAAGCTTATTGGGAGCAGGAGGCAAACTTCCAGTATTTGGGGTGTTGAGAAATCACTCAAGGCCCAGGTATTCATAAAAGAGCCTCTTTCTTTCAGAGACATTCTTCTGCTTGTTTCTACATACAAAATGTGCTTCTGTCTCCACTAGACTTATATATTCTGGGAAGCTGAGTTGTTTGCAGGTCAATCCTTAAGGACTACATTTGTAGATGATTTAAGATAAATCTTTAAAGATGATGAATCTAACTCTAAAGGTGGTTATTTTTTTCCCTGGGCTATTCTGAACCTGCGAAATTACAAATGTGTAGTTATGCTAGCTGTCCTGATAGGGAAGCCTATGGAGAGGCTCAGGGATGCTGTTTGCAAGAAACAGCATGAAACAAGACTAGGAGCTTGTCCAAGCCAAGGCTGCCTTGGGTGAAGGTATTAGTTATAGGCCTAGTTCACAGGTAGCACAGAAATCTTCAAGATTGCAGAAGCTGAACACAATACTTTGAAAAAAATAAGAGTGTGACCCAGGGAGAGTTTGCTTTTCATCTGATGCTCAAATTTTATTTCCTTGAAGTAAGTGTTCAGAATAGTGGCTGATGGAAGAGGGTTGCCATGCATCCAAGCCTCCAGAAAGAAAGGGCAGAAAGTCCCTTTCTGATTTAACATTTCTCATCATTAGATCCCATCGTTCTAATATTTATAAATATTGCTGATGAGGGATGCATGGCTTGGGAGTCCGCTTTGACTGATGAGTAACTGTTAATTACCTGTGGTGGTCCTGCACTCCCCATGATACTGTTCCCACTTCCTATTTGGATCACTGAAGTAATGTATGCAGGAGAACAAAATACAATGTGCAAATGATGTGTTCTGACTGGATTTTTATTTCCTAAATAGCTTCCCAGATTAAAATACATTAGACTCTTTGAACCTGCAGAACTTTTCATAGAAATGAACTGTCTGAATATTTGTGGAGCGATTGTTAACAGGTGAAAAATCAATCTACCAAATTTATCTTTCTTGTCTGTGAATAAGAAGTTCTTATCTTCAGCCTGGTTCTAATTAGATTTGTAGCAGTGGAGAGAAAAATAGAAAAAAAAGAGTCCAGCGTGTAAATCAACCTTCCTTTTCTGAAATTAAAACAAAATCTCAGAAGATATACACTTAAGTCTTCTTGACGTAGTCAAAGACTTGTTCATTTTGGTCAATTATATTGATTTGTTTAATATAGCTTAAACTTCGAAGGCAGTGAAAGTCTGACCTTCTGGTATTGGGTCTGTAGTTTAAAAAGTCTGATTTCTTTCCTGACCTCTGACTTTTAATTTTCTCCCTGCTTACGAACACTAAGAAAAGCTGTCAAAGTTTATTGGCCAAATTAGTTCATTTAACCAGAAGTGACTATCTCACCCACACACTAAAACCCTGGAGATTTCTTCTAATATAGTAGATGTCAACTATAACAAGCTCCTATTAATAATTAACTGAGATCCTGGTGGGACTGCCTGTAAAACTTCCTTTGCTTCTTGCCAAATGCCATTGCCGTGAAGTAGCCTAATTTAGTCTAGCTGATTGTGTTGCAGGCAAGTGCATCTCTTCTGTAGGACGTGACCGCTCTCTCATTGCTTTCTCTGTGGCACACCTTGAAAGCTATGAAGAAATGCCTCCAACAGCACCAGTCCGTCATGCTCACCTTGATGTGGGGATGGCTCAGCCACTGGGGCAGCAAGGCAGGTGTGCCTGTGTGCACCTTCCTGCTAACGAAAGGTGTCTGAGGGGATCACAGGGGATTCTGATCTTCTCTGAGCCCCTCTTGATGGCTAATGGCATGAGCAACCATGCAAGTGTGTTTTGCCACCTTTTCTTCAGCTCAGTGGCCAATGTTCACATTTGCGGTGAGATACAGTGATAGCAGAAGGTCTAGCTGCAACCATGAGCCTGGAAGCAAAAGATCTTTGTGAATCTGGCTCCAGTGTAGAATTCAATGGATCTGGCAGCATATTTTATAAATAACCTCCTGTTCCTTGGCTGAAATCTGGTGCTTCAGATTCCTTCTAGGGTACTATTTATGGCTGTTGCCTAAACCTGTAGGCTACTCGTGCTTGGGCTACTGTCAAGAACTAAGAAATTCCCGGTCTCAGACTTAGCTGGAGAGGCTTTATCAGCATAAACATGGCAAACCCTAACAGAGCAGAGCATTTGTCCCTGTCAGCCCCGTTAAAGAATAACAATGTGTCAGGTTGGTCAAGTAAATGGGCTGCTTACAGTCAATGAGTAAAGGAGATTTTGATATGACTCACTTCTTACACTTGGTCTTAGTAACAGCTGTACTGCCAAGTCTGAGCTGTTCAAGAAAGACCTAAATCTGTATTAAAAAAAGAAGTGTTTCATTCTCAGTTTAGCCAGTGGTTTGCCAGCCTCTGTCTTGTTTTGGGCAGAGATAATATTCTATTAAAAATAAGAAAAATGAAGATAGTTGTTGTTATTATTTGGTTTATTTGTTATATGTTACTAATGTGAAACAAGATTTATTTTTTTTGTTCGGGCTGCAAAGGAGAAAGGTCATTTGTTTTGCCTGAAGGCTCAAGCCTTAAGTCATCAGTGAAGTTACTCTGCTCGCTCCAACATTGTTCCTTCCTGCTTTTTAAACTATCACTTCAATTGCATAGATTTAACTTACTTGAAGTTCATGTCCTAACCCACACCTGGAGTTGCATGAGACTGTGTTTTAAAAAACAAAGCCTGGAGGATTCGAGTAGCTTGAGTCTCCTGGAAGAGAAGTGCATAGGACCTCTGAACCTCATTCCTAGAACTGCACAGGCTTTGCATTTTCATCTTACTGTGTTAGAAAAACACAGTGCCAGTATTTCTGGCAACCTCAGGAAAAGCTCCTATGTAGCTGCAAGTCAAAAATTATCTGAAATTATGTGAAATGAGATTCTGCTTGGTCTGTAAATACTGGACCAGGTAGGACAGCTCAGTAACCTGAGGCTGAATAAAAAGAAAATAAAAACAAACAAACAAAAAAGGTTTTTTTCTAAGGTACCATTGAGAAAACCTGAAATATTCAGTCTTCAGGGGAGAGTGTCTACCAAACAAAACCCCTTTTGCCATTATTAGGCCAGAAGCCTCTCCTTTATATGGTACCAAATGGGATCACATACAGAGCACAGAACTGGTATTTTTGTCCCAGTCATGTTTGTTTTGGTGTTGTGTAAGTGATTTTAGAAATAATTTATTTCAAAATTTAAAGCTTTGCTGTGCAGCTGCATCATGGCCGGGCTCTGTCCCTGAATTTGTGTTTCCTGTGTGAATGCCATATTTCAATGCAGCATTTGAATTTGGAGTGTTGCTGCGTTGTTACCTTGAGCAGAACTGAAGAGCTTTCTGCATGGCTCCTTTGTAATGTCTTTGCAGTTTCAGGCTCAATTAGAAATTATTTTTCAACTTTTGTAATCTTTACTCAAATTTTGTGTGAGGAAAGAGAGTCCTGAAGTGAAGATGCAGGCTTTGATGAACGTTGGGTTGCATTCTAGTCCTCACACTGACCTCCAAGGTGACCAAAGACCTACATTTTAGTCCATAGATATTTTGATGCTTGATCAGCATGATAAATGAATCTGAATACGTTAGTAGTGAGCAGTGGTCTGATCTGAAAAAGACCTAAGCACCATCAACTTGTCTTAATGTGAAGAAAGAAGATACTCCAGAGATACAATCCTCGAAATAGTTGCTACCTCAAACAGAACCTATTTGTGGCTGACATAGTGTTGAAGACTGACAGGCGCTGCCGTCCCTCTTGTGATCTTAAGAGAAGAAACTCTGTTTTTATATTTTTATTTAAACCCCTGACTGCAGTAATCCCAAACCTGATGCAGTTCTGGGGCTGTGCAGTAGCGCAGTGCTTCATGTGTCCTGTAGACTTGGATTATGTTGTTGTAGGGCTCCACAAAATAAGTCTAACCCTACCTGCTATAGGCAGGATGCTGCTGCTGTTGTCTGCCTGGCTGAAGCTCAGATTCTGCAAACAAAATATTGCAGTTACCAACAGGACTGCTTGTCCAAACCTTCCTTTTCTTGTCCAGTCCTTGGACGCTAACAGGGTTATAGTGCAATACGATCTCTCTGCCTCATAAATAGAGGAAGTCTATGTGTGTAATCTTTCCAACCTTTTCCGTCTTTTTTTTTTTTTTCCTTAAATGCCTACACAATAAGAAGCTCTCAGTCCACACCTTCATTTTGGGAAACAGTACAGAAGCTGGCTCTGGTAAGCAAACATCTTGGTTTCCACAGTTGTCCCTCAGTTCTGACAGCTTGTGGTGGTCATGGTGGTAGATAGTGCCCAACCCTGTCAGAGGTGTCAGGATACCTGCCTCGTTCCTAGACTCTACTCTCCAGCTAGTAGGAATGGCTGTTGAAGGAGTAGTATGTGCTGTTTCCTTTTCTTGAGTGAGAATCGCTCACTTCAGCCATTAATTATTTAAGGTGATACTTTTGCACCATTTAGGAAGAATCTGGCTGGCTCCAAGAATAGCTTCCCTTCATCATTTTTTAATATGAACATTCGAGTTGCCTTAATTGCGTGGGGATGCTCTTGCTAAAACTATATACATCACCGCTGCTGAAAGCAGGGGCGGCGTTAAACGCTCCATCCCATGGCTTCCACGCGAGTGTCTAGCGCTTGGCGGGGAGCACACAGTCCTGTCTCTCGGCCATAGCATCGCTCTCTGCCTGCACCGCCAGACTGCACTGGTTGCATGCTTGATGCATGTGAAGCTCTCGGGCTGCAGCTGCTGCAGACTCCCATCCAAACAGGAGGGAGACCAAAGAGTGACGTTTCTTGCTTTGGCGAGCATGTCCTTGAGATCATTACAGCAATACTCATATCAATTAAAAAAAAGTAAACCTATGCAGTCGCAAGTCTTATCTGTCCTAGCTTGATTTGAAACAAGGCTGAGAGAAAGGCTGCCAGTGTAAGAAAGAAACAATACTGCTTGGGAAAACTGTTCTTAAACCTGCATCCTTGCTATTCCAAAAAGAATAGATGGGGGACCAATGCCATCTTTGGTGTGTTTGCTTCTTTTTTTTTAATATCAGGTTGCAGTTGGAGAAAAATTAATTGCATGTTTTCTTCTGGATATTTTTTCTGCTTATTCATTATTATTACTTTTTTTTTTTTTATTGTGCTGATTGCTCAGCTGGAGCTCAGTGTAAGAGAAGCAGCAGCAGCAGATATATAGTAGAAAAGGCCCATTGCTCAAGGAGTTTGTAGTCTCTGTGTGATGTGGAAAACAGCAGGAGACTGTGATGAGCTAAGCACCAGGCAGGAGTGATATAGCAGTATAAAGCATTAGTCAGAGAAGTTTCCAAGCCATTTTGTGCACTTTATAAGACAGCAGGCTACAGAAGCATCTGGTTTCCCCTAAAAGTTTGTGGGCTTTTTCACAAACACGCACACACAAAAATCACCCCTGTAGGAACAGATTCAGCTATTCAGCAAGAAGTCAAAATAGTTGTATATGGAGCTAAATTAAATCATCTACTGAGGCTGGTGCTTGACAGACCCCAGGAGGAGGCTCAGCCAGGTAGCTGAGAGCAGGAGGTCAGGAGCAGAGGGAGGTCTTCTGTCCTTCAGCTGAGAGCAAGAGCTCGACTGGATGGGCTGTGAGTAAAACCACCTGCATAGTCTGACCAGGGTTAGACCATAGTCTGATCCAGGACAGAGCCTGGGTTCTTGGCAAGTCTGGTGATCTTGCAAAGCCATACATCCGTGTTCTGTGCTTCACAAAGCCCATCATAAGCCATCAAAGCGTTGTCATAAATCAAACGTGTAGAATCATTTAAACTTATACAGCAAATTAAAAATGGAAGATATCTTTCTCTCAAGATGTTTGCAGCATTTGCTTGTGAGTTATCAGCTGTTGCCTGGTTACAGTTCCACACGTCTTTAGAACAGAAGTTACAGCTGCATTTTAAAGGAGGAGAAAAAACTCCTGTACATAACATCTGATGTCTCCTAATGCACAAGAAGTTGGCTTGTTTTGCTTTCATGGTCAAATAATCAGTTTGGCTGATTTTGTGTGCCCAAAACTGTGGGTCTGGCTGAGCTATGCATGATGATGCGTGTTGTTTAATTTTCTGCTATCCAAATATAGGTGTGTTGGAAAAGATGTATTGACTTAAGGAAGTGTTATCCTCCTTCCCAAGTAGATAGGTTATCCAAAATTATTTGCATAAAATTTCTCATTATGTGTGAAGCTGTGAAATGTGGAGCCTTGCTAAAATTATATGCAAGTAAAGGTCATACTTGTGATTAATATTTTTAATCATCATCACCACTGTGGCTGTGTTTTTGATGTGGCTTGCTCGAGCTGTGTCTGATGTGATGAAATTTGCTTACTGATTTGCTTTCCCTTTCCATGATGATTAGTCTTTATCTAAGCAGCAGTCTTGGTGGCGTCAGTGGGAATTTTGCCTGGTTTAGAATATCTTTGTGGAAGCCCTTCGAGCCATTTTTCAACGACAGAGCATGCCAGGACTGTGCTAGTGTTCTGATACCTTCCTCATCATGCACGACTGTTGTCTTTTAGAGACACAGCTTACTGAAGTTTTCATTATGTTGCTAGAGACAGAAATAAACAGCCAGGGAAAAAAAAATTCAAGATTTTTTTTTTTTTTTTTTAATTTCTAAATGTGTTTTAGTGATTGTTCTATTTTATTCTACTTGTAGAAGCTTGTAGTTGTAAATCTAGTGCCTGGATAGAACTGGAGAGCTTTGTGTGACTACTATATTGTTCTATAAAGCAATAAAAATCAACATAAGAGACTATTTCAGTCATATAGGAAGTCTTCTATGCATTTGACACCATCTTCCTTGAGGGCTTTCAGCTACCAAGCAGATGAGTACACAGAAGAGCAAAAGAGCAGAGGGAGCCCTAGTCTTTAGCTGCTTGTTCAAGTATGGGCAGCCCCAGGCACGGCTGAGGAGCTTCAGCAGCGCAGTCACGTCCGCAAGGGCGACGTGCAGGATACCTGGGTTTATTTCATAGCTAAAAACATGATTTTACTCTTATTAGTTTAAAAAGATTCAAGAGGTTTGAGATTGCTCTTCCAACCCCTTTAAACTTAACATGGCTAATGCAGAGTCTGAAATGCACGTGATCCATGGACTAATGTTGAAAATATTCATCCTTGCTCTAGGCCTGGTTCCCCTGTTGCTCAGCCCCTTCGGGCTGAAGCCAAACTCATTATTTTTCCTGTTGTTCCCAGAAGTGGGAATGGGACTATCTCAGCAGGGGAAAGTTGTAAGAAAGCATTCAAGGACCAAAAATTTCATTTTATGGAAACACTTTTTTTGAGTCTACTGTTAGCCAGTTGACAGGATTGGAATCTATATCAAAAGAATCATTTTAAGTTTACAAGTTGTTTTAAAATGGGCACCGAATGTCAGGCCCTTTTATGAAATTGATAGTAATTAAGTGCAATTGCTGTCCTTAGTTTCCACACCTGAAAACTGATCGTGGAATCTGAATCCTAGAAACAGAGTTTTGCACAATGTGAGATGGGAAGTTATTGAAGTTATAAAACAGTTTACAGTCTTTACTGAAATACACAAAATTACTCCAGGAAAATGGGATTACTTACATCAAAAAAATCTTGATGTAAGATCAAGAGCTATTGAAGCTATAAAGAACTATTAATATCACCATAAATCAGAGCTAACCTTCTAAACTAAGTCACAATTCATCTATAATGTTGTCTCCTAAATAATGAAAAAAGATAACACTGTTGATAATGATATCTTCCTTTTTGAGGTTTTCGGAGGGTAGCAATAACCAGAATCTGCTCTTATCTGAACTTTATCTGAGCAATGCAAGCAGCATTTTTGGTACTGTTCTATGCAAAAGGAAGTAGCAGTTTCCTATATATGTATTTCGTTGCGTTAAGTAGATGAGCAGCTTCAGTTCTGAAGAACTTCACTGCTCCTCACCTGCTCTCTGACCATGTTTGTTGCTTTCTTGTCTGTTCTGCGTGTCTGCCTGTGCTGTGTCCCTGTGTTTGGAGGAAGGTGAGTGAGACCTGCTTAAGTCAAGGCTGGTCCAGAAAGGAGCTGCACAATCCCATGGTGGTGGCTACAGCTTTGATGTGAAGTGCGGGACCTCCTAGCAGAGCCTAAGAGCAACCCTACTTGTCCCATAGCCCATGCCTGGACACGTAGGACATGTAGCCTTCTGCTGCTGAGCGCCGCTGCGTGAGCGCGGAGCTGGTGGAGCCTCCAAAGTGTGTGACTGTGTTGACCTCTAGTGGCTCTAGCTAACAGAGGGCCAGACCTGCAGGTAGGTTGAGCAGGAACGGGTCTGCAGAAGTTGAGAGACCTCCATCAGTTGCCATGTCCTGCATGTCTAGCCTACTGGTGGCATGGTACAGCTGCAGTGTTGATGATTTATGCATTGCTTCCTGTAGGACAGTGCCTACAAGGAAATAAATATTTTGCATTTAAACCTTTTCTGTCTTGGAGCTTTTCTCAAAAAAGTATTTGCTTTCATGAGGAAATGTTGCAATTGTTGCTCCTAGGGTAGCAAGGTGTAAAGGCTATAATTCAAGACTTCGTATTCTCCTTTGCCAACTTGAACTAGCCTTAGTGATCTCCCATTACAAACTTTGACCTTTCAACTTTTGTGTTACCCTGTCTTCTACCACCGGGAGCATTCTGAGTAAGGCCTGCTCAGGAAGCCTTCTTTGCAGAGAAGAGTGGGAGCAGAAAGTGCTTGAGATGAGCACTGAAGAAGTGTTGCATTAGAAACAGGAATTTACAGGAATTTAAAGATGTGGGAGTTTATGTACTACTCTTTGTTTATTTCTCTAAGGGATTGTAATTTTTATTGGGATAGGGAATTTTCTACTGTCTCACATGATTCTGTGAAACAGAGTTGTTCATGGAGTATCTTCTCTTCTCTTCTCATAGAAAGCAAGTACCATGTACTGCTATTGCAGACAGTGCAGGCAAACTGAAGGAATTTTTCATCAGTGTGGAAGTGACAGCTCTTCTCCATGGTGGAATCACCCAGGTAGTCCTTGCTGTGCTGGAGCTGTGCTGGAGCCAGAGGTTGGCCTTATCCTGACAGACCCTGAGACTAAGTATCCTCAGTCTCATTAGAATCTGTGAAAGGCTGTCAGAAGGAGGCAATATTTGTCACAAATTTATCTCACAACTTAGCTATAACTGAGCCCAGCACTGAAACCCCACTCTGGAAGCTGTGAAAAACAGCCTGCCTCATGCATCTCCACAAAAAAAAATGGGCATAAATAATTGATAATAGATCAAATTTGCTGAAATATACACAAGATACCATCTGTCTTCCTGCCAGTTATCATACAGAATAACCAAGAGGTTTTTAGTGGAGACAGATGACAACATTTAAGAGCAGCTGCCTGGTGCACGTTGTTCCTGCAGTTGCCTGTAATTTGAAAATTGTGCTGGGGGCTAAAGGAGGCAGTCTGGCAATTGGAAAATGAATCTTGGGGGGAAAAAACACAGCTCTCTGAAATGAAAGCAAAGGGCTTAATGGAAATGGAATAAGGCAAATTGAAAATACGTCTACATTGTGTCTTGATGGCACCAAGAAGGCTTCACACCTTGCTCTCCAGCTGTGACCTTGCCAGGGCTCCCCTGGTGCTTAGCAGGAGCTGCAAGGTTGCTGCTCTCTGGCACGTGCAAAGGCAGAAACGTTTGCACAGACACCATGGGCATCGCTGCTGTCCTGCGAGGAGAGAAGCTCTTCACTGGCCTGCAGGCTACAAAATACCTGAAGGAGAGATGGTATGACCAGCAGCTTGGTTTTTTTTTTTTTTTTACAAATGCTTGAGTTAGATTAAATAAAAGATGACCCCTTAAAAAAAGGAGCGAGATGTGAAAGACTATGATCCACTCTTTCATACAGGTCTAAGCGTGATGCCAGTTAATGCCAATGAAATGATGAGGTTATTTCCTGCCTCTGCCAGTCTTTCCTGGTGAGACAAGAGCTCTCCACATTGGGTTGAGATGCTAGTGATACGTAGAGAATAGGAATCAGACACTGGTTGAATTGCATCTCTTTGCTCCTCCAATAGACCTATGACTTGGAAGAATCAAGTATGTCCAGTAATTGGCAAGTAGATTTCTAGAAGAGCTTGAAAGCCTTCAAATTGGAGAATAGTTAAAGGAGTTTAAAAGTGGAAATTCGTCGGGTCCAAAAGACCATCTTAGGGATGGGGTCAGTTTTGGTTAGAGGGAGACTTGTGACTTGCATTTTTCCATCATCAGTGGTATAATGCGCTTCTATTGTAAACAGCTTTGCTCTTGTGTTTATATATAAAAAGAGGAAAGTGTGATTTTTATTGCTAAATCTCTTTCTGTGGTTGACTTTGGCAGACTGCCTTACTACTAGGCAATCTGTGTTGAAACTAGAAACCTTGAATAATATGACACAGTTATTAACTTCTGCTTCCAGTGCTCTCGTTGCTTCTTTAAAAGATGTACAGTCAAATGAAAACAACAAATGTTAATTCAAAGCCACAGTTGCTGTTTTCAAGGAGAAGGTAAAAGGCAGCTTTAGAGAAGCCTGTATTTTTTTTGCTTTTTATTGTCAAAGTCACTATTATGGAAAGCTTTGCGAAACGTGTGCTAAATCGTATCTTGCTTCTGAAGTTGTCTTCCTAGGACGTGTAAATATGTAAATCCTAGGAACTGAAAAAGAAGAGGAGGGGATGGAGATAGTCAACTAATTTCCTTTTATTGATGAAGATAGGTTTTCTGATCTGTGCCAATGCAAGAAATCGGGTACAGGAATGTTAATGTTGATTTGTGTAAACCAAAAGCATATAAGCACTGCTACTATCCCTTCTTTTTCCGTGAATATGTTTTGTACCTAAAAGTGCTAATCACAGTTTTAGCAGGAGGAAGCCATATCGATCTCCTTTTAAAAACATAATGTTCACTGACCCTTTGCACAGTATTCCCATGCATTTGAGGCTTTCTTTGTGAAAACCTTTTATGCTGAAGAAAACTATTTTCTAGACAAGACCCTAATCACTTCTGGTCTTTCTAGCCCTGGGGTGTTTTACAAGTTCCCTCTTTTCAGAGAAAAGTTGGAAACGCTCTGGATTGACGCCTCTGATACTAGGGAAGCAATCCCTGCATGGGGCTGACCTGTGCTCCCTCCTATGTGTCCCCATTCAGAGCGTGTTAGTGGTGTCCAGTCCTGGTGGGGGAAAGGTTTCTATTAGATCAACTCCCTGTTTTGAGATAAGAAGCTTAGCAACCCAAATAGTGGCTATTACTGTGTAATACACAGACCTGTGTAGTACTGCGTTTAAGCAGAGCTGATCTACCCTAGTCTGTGAAAATCATTTGTTTTTATTCAGAACATCACAAAGTCATTTACTACTCTTGAACTTCACCAAGCACTTATCTCCATTGGTCTCAGCTTGACTTATAAGTAGTTTTGCTTCTTTTTTGTTTCTTTTTTAATTATTCCTTTTCTTTCTCCTATTATAGGCTGTTAAATAATGTAAAGAATTGGACCAAATACATTTGCTTGATTATCAAAACCCCTCTCTGCTGATTCCTTGCCTGGCCTGTTATGCTATATAACACCATGACTCATTTTCTTTGTTTCTGATCCTCATTTCTTAATCTTATGGGCAAAAAGAGTCACAGTTTGTGAGGCTGGTGCAATATGCGTCCAAGGCAACATTCCCACGGACTGAAGGGGGAACGTAGCTGACATGAGGATCCAGCAGCTCCCCTCTTGAAGGGGAAATGTTTTGGGAGGAATCCACGGGCAGATTAATCAATTAATCTTCCTTTCAGAGGCTGTTTTTGCTGATAACAAAAGGCCCTTTCTTTTCCCTATTATTGTTGTTGAGCAAAGAAGTTTGAAATTTAATGTGTTCTTTTGCTGTTTGCAACAAGATATTTTGCTAATGCAGATGTTGTTGTGTGTGTTTTCTATGTGTGTGCCCTTGAAATGTGGTTGTTATAGCAACAGGCTTAACTATTACACAGGTTTTAGTTTTATATCTGCTTCGTAGCATATAATGTAATTCGGTATTTGCAGCATCTTTAAGCATCATGCTAGCTAGCAGATGATACAAATATCACATATTAAATATCACTTAAGTAAATTAACTGCAAAATATTATCTCTAAAATGCATGCATTATTAAACTTTCTGAAAATGTTAAAAAATAATTATATGTTTAATGCTGAAATGTGCAAAAATGGTTAGATTTCAGAGTTTGCAATACTGATAATGTTTTAAAAGGGATCCCAGCTGGGCCTTTTAATGCAGGAAAGCCTTTGGCCAGCTGTGCCCGTGGTGTGGCCGCGTGGCACGGGCCAGCCCAGCGCGAGGGGCCCCGGTGAGCAGTGCGGTGGAGCGAGTGCTCCCGCCGGCGGGTGCTCCTGGGTCTGCTTTTCCCTTAAATCCCTCTTGAGATCAAGCTCCTCTCTGCTGCGTGAGGCTTTCCACTTTTTTTCCAAAAACCTGCGAACTTTTTGGTTTCTGACAGTGCGGGTGATCTGTAAAACCAGTTTTAGGGAACCACAGGCTTGGGAGCATAAGGAGAAGCCTGTAGTTTATCCTTGTCCTACGGGGTGTTCCGAACTGGGACGCCCTGGCTGTGGGAAGCTCTGAGACCCTGGGAGAGCTCAATCCAGCAGTGAAGCCCAGCACGTTCCCCATGTCGATGCCCAGACCGCCTCGGAGGATTTCTTGCAGGCATGGGAGCACCACATGCACTTCCAGTGCAGCTTTCACTATCCTTTGAGAACTCTGAGAAAGCAAAATGCTACTTAACGTGAAATAGCACATTACTGAGCTTGTGCAGCAGTAGCTTCGCATGTCAAGGCGCTTTCTGAGCTGGCTTTGTTGCTGTTCCATCTGGGTCTTTTTGTCATTTGTGCGTTTTAGACACCTTTTTTGCCTAGGCCACTGTGGTGAGTGGTGTGAAATTAAGGTTTTCTACAGAGAGCATATGATCCAGAGCTTCACCAGGTATTGACAGCCTTGGTGTTAGGTGGCGTTGGTCTGCAAGGAGAGTAATGCCATTGACGAATCTTAATTAATCCTTCCCCCAGGGGTGATGGACAGTCCTGTGCATGGTCAGGGGATGTGGGAAGCTGCTTTGCAGAATGCAATCAAGTCCTGCTTCAGAGAGCTTGGTACTGCCCTTGGCATTGCCTGCTGCTCTGCACCATGCATCTGGTTGGAAATGACAGTGATGGAACCCATCACTGCCAGCTTGGCCACAGGAGGGAGCTCCTGAAACTCCTGAAAGTGACTGAAAGTTCAGGAACAGCCAGTAACTGTCCACAGTCTTGACTCAACCATATAAATGTAAGCTAGGCATTTTCTCTCTATAGAATTTCCCTATATATATGGGAGTGTGTATATATAATTTATATGCATATGCATATAGGTACACATATGCACACCCCTATTTAAGCAGGAGCTAAGCTTATGCAGACGAGTCAGGCAGTGCAACTTTTTTTAAGCAAAGCTGTTTAATACTGATCAGTGGGCTTTGGAAAAGGCACGCAGGTTTTTGTGGAGACATTTGCATTCCTTTAAAAGCAGCACGAGGCTCTGGAGGGAAGACAAAACTCTCATTAACTTGGAAAGGTCATGATCTTTATTTGTGCTCAGTAACACATTGCGGAACAGCTGGCTGCAGATCACATGAGAAGAGGGCTGTTTCCACCAAAACCAGCCTTAAAGAGTGGGCAATAGAGAGATTTTTTTTCCCCGGATCAGCAGGTCTGTGCGTGCTGCCCTCAGTGAGAAGCGGTGCCTTCCTGGGAGCAGTGACGGTGCTGAACGTGGCCCGTGGGAAGCAGCACTAATGCAGTGCAACCCACGTCTCATTGCTCCAAGGACCTTCAGGTTTGCTGTCCATAAATCATACCCCAAAATTTAATCACCCCTTAAGAAAACAAGAAAAAAAAAGTCACAAATCTTGCTGAAGAGCAGAGAGAGACTCTGCAACTATTATGCCGAAGGGAAAGATTTCTGACAATTAATCAGCAGTTTGAAACTGTTATTTATTCAAGTATCTTTTGGAGCTTTTCCCCTCTGTTTCTTCAACATGCTTGTGATGCAGATTAGCTGATTTTTTTTTTTTTTTTCAAAATGATCTAAATTTCATGGGGAATCTTGGAAAGGAAAAATATCTTGAAGCAAAAAAGTACAATAGCCCAGAACTTTTCATATATACTTGCAAGCCTGCAGCAATTTTAAAGACTTTCTTATTTCAGCTTACAGGACAAATGAGCTTCACCCGGAGATTCCTGTTTAACAAGCCTGATTTATTTCCCTCACTAGCCTTCCCTGTTTGCTTGCTGAGATGTAGTTGAGAGAAGACTCACATACCTGTGACTCCCAGCATGACCATGCTGCTCAAATGTCCCTCTGTAAAGGAGGAACCATCACACTGGTTTTTAAGGTAACTTCCTCAATGTTTGGTAAATAAACTTAGAAGCCTCTATTTCCCGACTTCAGCCTCCACAAAAGTGAGTAGACTTGTTTAAGAAATGCTTGAATGATGCACATTTAGGGATACATTTAGGTTCCCCCATCTTCTGCTAGGGCAAAAAAAATTAATCCTCCATGTGTTTTTTGATTGATTTGGGTTTCTTTACGCAGGAATTGTTTTTATAAGGCTCTGCAGCTGGAAGGGCAAGGTCTGCACAGCCCTGCCGTGAAGGAACACTCAAGTGAGACTGGATGACGAGATGAAGAGCAACCTGGCTGCTGTCATTTCTTCTTCAGTCAGGACTGAGTTCTGCTGATTAATGCTCGAGAAATTACATGAACTTTTTGCTAAGAAAAATGTGCTATATTGATAGAATTTTCAATCTTGTTCAAATGTCAGGCAATCTGCTTGTGGAAATTAGCGTTCTCATCTCTTGACTCGCCGACCTTAATCGCCAACACAAATATCGAACCAGCATTTTAAAGTTGAGATTACTCATTTGAATCCAACTGGGAAAGGTGCTTGCGGTAAGGAGAGAAATGTCAAGGAATATAGGGGAGGAGTAAACTATATTTGTCAGATACGTTAAGCTTTTAAATATGGCAAATTTCCTGTCGGATATGAGTGTCTGGCTGTTTGTGGAGATCAGCTGTGTTGGCCTAGATGTCACAGGTTGATGGGAATTTTTATATTTTATTGCAAAATGTGTGGTTTGGGTGGAACATCTTGTGCTCCTCTGTTTCTGGTTGCTAAGTACCCAGGCTTCACAGCTGTACCTTGCGATAGAAGTTTAATATCTGTTATGTTTACCCTCCTCCCTACAGAGCCACGAGAAATAATTCAAGTAATGAGAAGGAAGGTATGTATTTAAGGTCAAAAGGCACTTTAATCAATCAAAGTTAGAAAGAGGTTGTTGGATGCGCTTCCCAACTGCTCTGAAGTGATACACATCCATTGAAATCAACTGATGTTGAGCAATTAAGATGCTGGCCTGTATTAATCTGGCCCTGTGGGAAGCGCACTTTTGCTAACAAGTACCATACTGGGAGGAAAGGGAATGACAGGGAGAGAAGAAACTTTGACTTCAAATTCTCAGTCACTGCCTTTCATAGACCAATGAAGTCTTCAGACCTCTGTAGAAAACTTGCCGTGAAGCTTAAGATACTGTTATGTAGTAATATTGCATAGTCAGCTTTTTTTTTGGGGGGGGGGGGGAATCTTTTTTATTGAAATGAATTATGCTTTTGGATCTGTGAAAATCCCACAGATTACCTATAATTTGTATTCTGTTTTCTCTATAAAGAGTTTTTAATTCTTCTGCTTTGATAGGGATTTGGTGTTTGAGAACAAAAATTATCCACTGTTTTGATTTCCCATTTATAGGTTTGTGAAGAACATCTTTATTATGGACAAAATGACACCTTGACATATGAGGGCCTTTGTTGGATGAAATCTTTGCCGTATTTAAGTCAGTAAGTTAAGGTACTGTCTTTGACACTCTTCATGTCTAGGAAATCCAAAGAAGTTTGCCTCTTACCTTGACTTTCATGCCTTTCTCTTGTGCTTCCAATAAGTAGAGTCCAGAATGCCATATACAACGCTGGTAAGTTGATACCCAGAGCTGGCTCAGGACATTTTACCTTGACCCCACTTATCATCATATTCTTGTGGGTCAGAAGTGGGCAGTGTGTTCCTCCCCCGTGCATCTGCAGGAGCTGCTCTTGCCAGTTGTCCAAATTAAAGTGGAGTGAGTCAGTGGTTTTGGTTTGCTCCAAAATCTCTATAATAAAAGCAAAAACAATTTGTTGTTTTCTTTCTCAAGACAAAACAAGAGAACAAAGGACATACTCCCAGGCCAGGATTTGTGAAGAGAACCACAGATTGCCAGAAGGAAAATGCAATTCTCCAAACAGAACAAGGCAATTGTGCCTGATGAGATATTCCTTCAAACATAACCAGTTTCAAGCAGAGTCAAAAAAAAAAAAAAGTGAGATATTTACATTTCAGCACATAGATTTCTTTTGTTTTCCTCCATGTTTATTTCTTCCTCACAGGCTCAGCTGAGCAGTTTATGTTTTTTTTCTGGTTTGGGGATTTTCTTAGAAACCCAGCAATGAATTCCCATTCCAGGTTGTTATTAAGCACCTCAGAGGTATGGTCAGCTATACAGGGAGGCTGTAATCTTTCACTTTATGGGGGTATTCAGTCACCTCAAGTAGTTTTGGGCTTCTTTTAAATTACAGAATCATTTAAGATAATGATATACGCCCAGGTAATTTCAGAGAAAGGTAATAATAATGTACATCTGGCAACAATGAGATTCTTAATTTCCTGGTTGGGTTTGCTCCAGTGTAGGTCTATGATTGTTCTGTTCAAGCAGGGAGTTAGGGTAAGTGTGTCACCAGAGTGTGACTGATTCATTAATTTCTTGCATTTTGAGGGTTTTATTTTCAAGGTGATTGGTATTGTTTAACTTGGAGATGGAGCTGACAGCTGTGTGAATTGATTGCTTTGAGTATGTACCTTGTGTCTGGGACAAAGAACATGTATCACATCTTGAGCGTTCATGTTTGCTTAAGATATGTCCCATTTTTTCACTGCAACTTATTCTTGGATCAGGGGTTGACTTGCAGGTTAGTAGTATGGTGTCATGAGGAGAATGTGATGGGGAGAAGAGAGACAAGTCCATTCAGCCCATTCATTTACATTCTGTATGTATGTGCAAAACATAACAATTTTGCAAAAACCGGGCGAGTCTACAATCTAACTCTCTCTTGAGAGGTATCTACAGAATAAAGATAGGTACGAGACTGTGAAGGAAAAGGAACAATGACCTGGATCAGTCCAAGAACTTTTACCCACAGTGGACAGCGGCAGTAAGAACAAGAGCGAGTCACAGCACTACTTTGCTTTCAGGTACGGAAGGGAGAACACACACAGTGGTGGCAGCCAGGTTTCCTGGCACAAGCTGCCTGCCCAACCTGCCTGTCCCTGAGAGCCGTGATCCTTCCAGTCATCCCACTGCAGCCCCTACCTTGTCTCCAGTCCCTAACCACTACTGTACTACTGCTGTCGTGTTTCCACTCCAAACCTCATCCGTGTCACTTGTCCTTGTCCTCCCAGATTCTCCTTGCTCCCCATCATGTGCTCCATCTGTAGGTGCTTCCTGAGATGGTGCATACTGGTGCTAAGGTGGGACATGAGAGCTGTGCCTCTCACTGGAGCGGTGACTGTGTGGTCCTGCATCTCCTGCAGGATACTCCGCTCTGTTTTGGACCTTAATCAATGCTCAGTGGGTAACGGGGCAGCACCTGCCCCATTTGCTTCCTACTAGGCACAAAACCAAGTGGCAGCAGCACAAGGTCTCTGCTTTAGATCTCGGTGAGTTTGAGTTTGAGTTTTGAAAGTTAATTGCAAAACATGCTATGTGTGACTTGATTAGAGCCCAAGCTCATGGGTTTTTCCAAAATTCCACTTGATACCTGCACAAACTTTTGCTCTTAATGAACCTTTGCAAATTCCAGTACCAATTACAACTCATCATCTTCTTAGATCCTCTATACAAATGCACATATGCCATACTCTAATCAGCTCTATTTATAACTGAGTGTTTCTTCTTTGTACTTAAATGCTCAAATATGGTAACCAAGTGTAATTAGTAAATTCATTAATTAGCCAAAGGCTTTTGACGTCTGGAGTCACACTTTAGATTTGCTATTTGAAAAAGCAACTGAATATCATTTAGATCTATAAAGAGGTTGATATAAAATCATTCTGGTAATCTACCCGCAGGTTGCTCTCCAGTGTTTACTATGCTGTTGATTGATAAATTGAGGCCAGTTGGCAGAATCTTCTGAAAAGAGATGACAAACTGATGAAATTATATAAGCTCCCACTCTATATTTCTGTTTCTTGCAGCTATTCTTGGAGTGAAGGGTTTTATGGGTGCTAATTATATCATTAAAGTGTCAAGTATTTGCGTCTTCTCTGAGCAGAACGTTGGAGTCCACGCAAAGTCCTGAATGCATCTTTGGATCCCAGGAACGCGTTGGCGGGTAGGTGTGATCCGCTCTGGAGGCATGTTTGCACGCGCTCCTGAAATAGGGAGAGCGAATATAGGGAACAAGGAGAGGATGAGAGAAGGCTGATGCACTCCCTGCATCCCCTGCATGGCCATGCTCGTGTGCACCACCTTTGCTGGCCAAGCTGATGTGGCCCAAGAGCTCGAGTGCACGCGGGGATGGGAAGGTAGAGGTCTCCCATGTGCACACAGGGTGCAAACACAAACCAAAGCAACAGCTTGAAAGGAGAGACCAGTTTCTGCTCTCCTCTGTTTCTGAAGAAATTATTCAGACAAGCTTCTTGCTCTTTTACTGCTTCTAAAATCTGGTGCACAGTAACACCCGGGTATCTTCTGACTGGTGGGACATGCTGCCAAATTCTTAAACTGTCTGAGGAAAGCCAGGGCATTTGATGTCTCTAGCCTAAATACTGCTAGATCTTGAGTTAGTCACCTGTCTTGCAGTCCTCTGCTCTTCAGTCTGATCTAAGCTTTATTGTTGAGAATTAAAGAAAAAAAAGATTTTTCTCCAGAGCCAGCAATGAAGTGGGTCATGAAATGATACCAGCTAGATATCCTGCTGTGGTATTTTGGTAGTCTGAGGGCTGGACCTGTGATTTACAGCCCTGTTCTTGACACAGATACTCTCTGCCTTTTCTGTTTTTTTTTTTAATTATTTTTTTTTCTGTTCCTTTTGCAGATCTCTGTTTCTCACTGTATTTGCAGATGTTACCTGTTATTTGTATAGCTGGAAATACACGTGAATAAATGACACATACTGTAAGGAGGCTATTCAGAAGGAAGCTATCACCTTCACAGACCCAGACGAATATGAGACCCATCTTTTAGATCAGGGAGATGTTTTTGCAAGGTCTCCGGAGCAAAGGACTGGCTCAGAAAGGTGACATGCTCTCTGCTGATGCTGGGAGGCTGCACCATTAATCCAGGTGGGGCAGGAAGGGCACCTGCTTTTACAGGTCTGCATTTTGCTTAGTGCTGCTGCTGTGGGGACAAGCAGTGCCTCGTGTCCTCCGTGCCGAGTGGAGCGTCCCCAGGGGGAACACCAGAAAGGAAGCGGGTTTGGAAATTCTGCAGCCTTACGCATGCCGAGCTGCTCCCCAGCAAGGTGCAGAGGGACCTTGCTCTGAGCGGTGACAAATAGGTGCAAGGGCTGCCTGCTGAGGAGGAAATATCGTCCTGCGTTGTCGCTGGCGGTGAGTCACTCTCGCTCGGTCCTCCTCGCTCTGCGCGCGGCTCCGAGCCGGCATCGCTCCCAGCCGCGGGCAGCGCTGCTCCGTGCGCTCAGGCACTAGCTCCCTGCCACGGCGTGCGTTTCTGCAAGAGCTAAGGGGGATTGTGCCCACCTTGCCTGCTTTCCTGGCTAGCGGGAGTACCGGCGGATGCGGACCAAACCTGCACGTTGATGAATGTGTGATGATGCCCTTTTTGAAAGGGAAAATAATAAGGGAACTAAAGCAAACCTGAGAACTGCCAATCTGGGCCCTGTTTGTGTTTTCAGCATGTTTTCCAATAGCGTGGTTAAAAAAATCCATCATCAGCGGAAGTCCAGGAGGATCCCTTGGCTCTACCATGGACACCATGTGCCGACCTGGCCAAACCCTCACGTCTCCTCAGACTGCTGTCCCCTTTCCAAAAACACAGAAATAATTCTACACTGTTTCTACACTTTGGCCCTTTGCATCTCTCCAGTTTTTGAACTGTATGAGCGGAGGCAGTGATGTACATTTGGGGGCAGCTGGAGCACAAAGTGGTTTCTACTATTCCTATGTTGTTGGGAAATTTTGGAGGAAGAGAGGTTTTCCTTTAACGTCATGAGTGGCACGTATACAATAAATGTGACTATGTTATGTACACAACACCCAACTTGTGCGGTACAGCACAATTTAATCCCTCTGTTTGACCAAAAGCTACTCCTTTAAAAGTGTTGCATACTTTTTGGGGAAAAAAAAATAGACAAAACGACTACATTCATAATATGCAGTGCCACTGGCATTCTCTATGTAAGGAGACATCTTCCTGTAAAAGAGTTACTTTTTATTTTCATTATCCTTTTATGGAGGCTTAAATTATGCCGAGTTATTCAATAAAAGCCACAAAATTGCTTTTTATGCAATTACTCAGAGTGTGTTCCATTATGTGACAGCTGCACAACCACATCATCTCCCCTTCATCTGTAACTTTCTGCTGCTTTTGCCCGCTAAGTGTCTGAGAAGGTACAAGGAGATTAAAATACTCCAGCAGACTCAATTGGGGCTGCTGTTTCCCAGGGAAAAATCCATCAGCTTTCCGTGCGGTCCGAAGAGGCTTGTTTGTTAGGGTAAATAGCGTGGGTGTGACACGTTGCCTGAAATGGGGTGGTTTGATGCTCCCTGCTTTCGCGTTTTCTGAGCATCTGATCGCTGCTTTGATTTACCAGGCTCTGATGCCTTCAAACCAGTCTGCGGGGAAGGCGGCTCCGCTGGGAATTGCGGAGCCTTCTCTCTCTGCAAATTCCCTGTCGTGTTGGCTAAGTTGCCAAAAGCTTCGCACTCAGAAGGACTTAGAGGCTGCAGAGTGTGGATCTCCTCGTGAGTGAGTGTCCAGCATTGTGGTACCCAAAACAGCGCGATGATAGAGCCAGGCCTTGGGCTAAGCACTCGATGGATCTGATGGAGTGCTTTAAGTCGTGAAGTTGGCAGTTGCTTCCAGGTCATCTTGTGCCCCTGTTGTCTCTGGCAGATCAGACTCCTTGGTCTCTCTGAGCCTCAGTTCCCATCTGCAAAAGGAAAAAACAGCATTTCTCCTTCCTAGCTGGGTACTATGTGCAAAAATATGGTAAAAAAACATGCAGCACTCCAATCCTATGGTAATGAAGGCTATATAATGAAGATGGGCAGATTCCTAAGAAAGCTTTTTGTTTCACTTATTTCATTGTAGTTTTGGAAAATTAGTGACGTTATGCCAAGACTTGGGTGGCATAAAACAGCATTTTCAATGATTCTTTGAGAATCAGGGTAGTTAAAAGTTTTGCAGGGTGTGAGCCTGCCAGACTTGGGGAATGCTGGAGCAGAAGATCTCCTATGTGCCCCTGGGACACGGCCTTACAAGAGCAGATCCTAAAAGCCTATTTTTACACCCTAGGGCTCAGCAAGATGCTCTGACATAAACTCTCTGCTTTGGGTCAAGAGGAGCTCATGGTTTTATTAGCTCTTGAAAAGCTTACAGAAGGGACAAAATAAAAGGGCTGAACGTTTAAATACCTCTGAAAATACGGTATTCTAAGGTATATCAAAGCTTTCTTTAAGGAAGAGATTATACCCTTACATTCCATGTCTATGACTGGACTTTTTTTCAGCATAAAAAGTATTAAGGGGCTCGTTGTGTAGAATTGGCTGAAAGAACGGCTTAAGGACAAGCAGCAGACACAAGCATGAAAAGGCAGAGGAGAAGGGCCCCCAGCAGGGCTTTGAAGCGTGGCTCAGCACTGCAGTGCTGAGGGCATTGCAGCGCCCAAGAGCAAAGCTTTGGGGCTTTGCTTCCGCCTTCCAGCAAGGAAGGGTTTCTGTCTCGGAGCTGTCAGCAGCCTGGCCAGAGAGCCGTGGGCAGTGGAGAGGGGATCTCCAGTGCTCCAGGCTCCGGGAACGCTACAGGAGCGCATAGGAGCGTTGGAGCAGTGGAGAAGGGCTCTGGAGCAGTTCAGAGCAGCACACTGGCTGAAATTTCTCCAGCGTTCATTTCACTTCTGGAAAAATCATGGTATAAAAATAGGTTTGCCTCAATACACTGATTAGATCAACTTTTCTTTTTGGATTTGCTTGCTGACATCATGTGCTATGTTTTAAGTTATGAAACCTCGTTTGGTGGTAACAAATAGGAGGTTAAGAGAGCCAAGGCCGTATTACACCGTGATAAAGACAATGCGAGATCACATCTTTGACGAATTTCCATTGAGGGAAAAAGAAGAGTAGAATGTGATGGGGACAAAGCACCGAGAATAGATACGGTGTCAGGTGGCATGTACAGCTTTCCCAATCCCTGCACCTGGGAAGCACGTGGACACCCACGGGGAGAGGCCAGGCCTGAAGGCCGCTGCGATTCCATGGATTCCTCACTCCAGCATGGAGCTGGCTGCGCACGCGCCGGCCTGCAGTGCCCGGGCATGGGGCACTGCACGCTCTTGTGCGTTTTACCCACTGCTTACATTCTTATTCTCTTTGGGCTTTGCATCAAAAATACTCTGGATTTTGAAGCTGTATCCGCTTGAAGGTAAAGGAGACATTACAGTTAACATCCAGCATGTTGGATTTTTTCGTGAGCCTTTTATATGTAATTACTCACACGCCCATGAGGGTACACATATGTGTGTCAGAAGAGCTTTCAGATTCCATTATTTAATTCAGGAATTATCCTCTGAAAAATTTAGATTCATGTCTTTGTATCAGGAGAAAACAGACTTCATAAGTTCAAACCTTTGGTATAACCAAGTTTCAAAATGTCTTCCAGATCAAACATATCCAATAAATCACTTAGTCAAGCCTGTGGTTGTTCGATCGGATGCTGCGTGGGCCAGAGTTCAGTCAGAGGCATAAACAAATGCTTGCTCATCTTAGAGCAGTAAAAGTTTGTCCCTGCATAAAAGATGGAAAAGATTAAAATGCAATGCCAAAATAGCAAAGAATAAAATGCAAAACCAACACAGCAAACAAAAACCAGAAGTGTTTTCGTGCCTAATTATATTTATTTGATCTAACAAAACTGCTAGGATTCTGCAACTCATAGTGATAAAATTTTTTTTTTCCCACTGAGCGAGGCAATGAATTAGTGGGAGTGAGCCCTGCTCCCTGCCAGCCAGGTTTGCAAACCCAGCTTGGAAATCAGCAGTCAGCTCCGTCCTGGTGCTGGGCGGAGGAGGGGGGTTGGAGATGCAGGTAGCTGGGCTCTTGCTGCAGATGATTATCCCGCAGAGAGCAGAGCTGGTAATGAAAAACCTGGCAGGGTTTGGAGGAGAGGAGAGCAGGTTTGCAAGTGAGTCAGCGCGCGGGGCGTTCCTGGCGCGGGGGGTTTATGACAGCATGACTCAGAGAATGGGAAGATAAAGTCACAGGCTTTTCAAGTTGACAAACGTATTTAGGCCCGTCTTAATACTTTTATGGACCAGCACACTGAGAGCAGTACCTGCCTCCAAGTACCAACAGCTCCCTGGGCTTAGATGCACCAGAGTGGAACCTCAACAGATTAATATAATTTATGATGTTGCTAGAAAGTGGAAAGTCAGAAGCACTGGGATGTAACCAGAATATTCTCTCCTCATGAAGCTCACAGCAGTATTTTTAGCATCCTGAACTTGTTTCTTTTTCACTTAGGCAAAAGGGCTCTGGAGCCCCTCGTTGCAATGCTCCAGATCACATCCCCTTGCCACCTTCTCACCAGCTCCTGCTGTCCCTCCCTGCTGTGCCCATGGTGGCACGTGCCAGGATCCATCAATGGGAGGCTTTATTTCACAGTGGTGCCCGGCACTTTTCCAGCACGGCAGCTTGTTCCCTGCCCCACGGCTCAGCTCTCCTATGGGTGCTCCTCTCAGCTACACCCTCCTGTCAGGGACAGGGCCCTGGCAGATGAGCCACACGGAGGGGCTGAGGCTCCTCGTTCATCCCCTGGCTTCTTTCACTGCTGCTCTGCTCCCCGTTGCTAAGGAAGGTTTCTATGGAAAAGGCCCACCAAAAAAGTGGAGATTAGAGAGTGTCGATGTTCAAAACAGATGAGCTTGATGCTGTCAGCAATGGGCTGCTGCAGGGGAAAGCAGGCTGCAGGAAGAGGAGCCTGCACTCCAGACGTGCTGCCCACCATGAGCTTTGCTAGGTGGCCTTGGTTTAACTTTGCTCATCTGCAGGAAACTTAAGCTATTAGAACAAATGCCAAGGGGGTTTTAGCCTTGGTATAGGGGTGTTCTCACAAGGTATTGAGCCAGAAAAGTCAGTGATAAGGGTGAGGATTCAGTCTCCACCTGAAAGCTCTCATTGCCCTGTGCACGACCCATGAGCAAGACAAGGAACCAGGGAGGAAAACATCTTTTTAATCTGCCCAAACTGGGATTCCAGTTGCACTTTAATATCTGTACCCCAGAGAGGCATCCCAAAATCCTTGCACGTGCAAGGCCCATACATGCAACCATGCAGCCTGTGCAGTACTTGCCTCACTGCTGGCTCTTCCATTCCTTGACAGGCTGGAACAGCCAGTGACTCTTCTCAAGACAGAGGGCATGCAAAGGCTTTTGCTCCTCTCACCAGGCTTATCTTCACTTTACTCCTGTATTTTTCATTGCTGACAGCCTGCCACCTTGAACAAACTTGAAATGTGCCAAGGAGAAAGGTCTGTTGGAAAATGGTAACTGTCACTTACCGTGACTGCTTTGCTCGCGTGCAACCAGCCTGCTCCTCTAAAGGCTTGTGTTACAGCACCTGGGCGTCGGGCCGAAGCCCTCCCTCCACATTTTGTGCTGTTCTGGTAATTTTCCTTTTTGTGTAAGCCTGGAGATGCTGCTGCTAATCCACTTAATGCATTAACTTGTCCTGGGGTCTGCTGCATTCTTTGCTCACTGAGGGAAAATCAGAAAATGAAATGTTGGGGTTGAATAAGTGGCTGGTTGTGACTGAGCTGTTGTGTTTGGGTTTTCTGCCCTGCTCCGTGGTGCACACACTGTGGTTGGCCTTTATGCAGCTGATCAGAAGAAAAGTGGTTAGAGAAAAAGCCTGCATTAGGCTGGCTGCTATTTTCAGTCTGTGTGCTCAGAGAAATACTGGAATTGCTGCTGTTTCTGCCTTTCGCTCTCCCCAGTGGCCCAGGAATGGAGAAGGACGGAGCAAGCAGAACCACTGTGCGATTCCCGCCCAGCAGCACTCACATCTGCCCCTTTTGATCCATACTCTGTGGGTGAGAGCCGGGAGGTGACTGTGCATCCCTGTGTCAGGTTAGGGAAGCCTGCCATTCCCAAGGGAAGGTGTCCTGGGCCGGAGGCAGCCTGGGCAAAGGGACGCACCATTCCTTGTTCTCACTGAAGGTTAGGGGTGGACCTCAGCAGCGTGAGAGTTGTTTGCACTGTAGTCTCAAAGCTAAACTGCCTGGCTTTTAGTGAATTATACCCTAAACTCGTACTTCTGAGAGGCTTTCTTTCATGCACCTCTTGCACGCAGCAGTAACCATGCATTCACGTGCGTGGCTTCAGACAACCCAGACCAAGTTCTTCCTCATTACTGTGGGGCTAGAAAGAAGATATCAGGCCCATCTTGTGTTGTCTGAGCCAAGAGAAGCAAATTTTACCCTAAATCATTTTATTTTCCCAAGTTCCATATGACTTTCTTAAATGCACATCCTCATGATCTTAAATACTTATTCCTCATGATCTCTGCTGTCCTGCTATAGGCTTGAAAGGGATTTACCTGTCTTCCTTAGTGGAAACCTGTCTTCCTGAGTGGAAGGACTGTTGGTGGGTAGCAATTTTCAGCCTGTTGATTTTAAGAGGTAAAATAAACTCTTATAGTGGGCACAATGGTCCTGCAAACTGTTCCATAGGATGAGGCAGATAGTGTCTTCATGACCAGGGCTTTAATTATTCTGAGAATGTCTTTTCTCAGAGATGCTTACTACAAAACTGAGTTATGATTTTTTAATAGGCGTTATTTATAATTTAAAAATGCATCTTAATGACATTACAGATTGCAGCTCGGGTGGGGATGTACAAGGTGCAGAGCTTTACTTCCTGCTAGAGAGTGCAGCAAAAGTGACTTAAATCTCCTTCTCCATTAAGCAAAGCTCTAAATGCCTCCCCTATTTACGCTGTCAGCCGAGCACCCCACTGCAGCGGGCTGTGCTCTGGCTGCCTGTGAGCCCTGACAAGCAGCCAGAGGATTTGCACTTTGGTGCAGACAGGCTCATTACCTCCAGCAACAAATTCCTCTCATAAACACTGCTGTGTGTTCACGCTGCAAAGAGACTTTGTATATACTCTGATGAAGTACATTTCCTACATACAGTTCTGGGTGTTTTGGCACCCCTGATTCATTCCCATGCCCAGTACCTGATGGTTTTTCTCCAAGTTGTGCTGGTTGTCACCCTGCCAGAAAAATGGGGTGGGACCTCTGAGACATGGTGTGTCCCCGGCTGCTGTAGAGCTCATCTGGCCCATTCGTCTGGTCAGGTCTAGGGCAAGCAGGGGAAGGCCAGAGGAGTCCTTCATTTGGTGGTTATGGGAGCATCTGCAATTTAGGAAGGGTTTGTGCTAGTGCTCATGATCAGGAGATGATCTCAAACTGTGAACGTGGCGGGTTACGTCATTTCCACGCACGCAGCATCCTTAGAAGTCTTGCTGTTCTTGTTACACAAGTCACTGTTCAAGTTTCTCCCTGTTCCCAACCTTGACTCCAGTCTGTAACATCAAGTATCTCGGTCTCATTACGTGTTCCTTGAAACATCACTTCCCTGAGTGGGCTTTGTATTTGCTGCTTTTGAACGTCATTGATTGCTCATGGGCTTTGAGATGAGAAGAACAGAAACTCCTGATCTGCCTTGACTTGCTATGTTTTTTTTTTCCTATGTTGTTTGGATTGTCTTTTTTTAACCTTTTTTTTTTTTTTTTTTTTTTTTTTTTTTTTTTTTTTTTTTTTTTTTTTTTTTTTTTTTTTTTGAACTGGAGGCAAAAACATGAAGCAGAAAATGCAAGTGGGGAAGGTAAGTGTTGTTTCTGAAGCTGCTTAGCACCCAGCACACTGCAGTGGTTTCCAGTACAGAAAAGGTGCAAAGAAGTCAGTTGGGAGGATTTGTTTCCAAGAGGTCTATGCTCATCAGGCCCGGTCTTTCACAGTCCATGAGCACAAAAATATCATCCATTCACTTCTCCCGTCAGTGTGCCTTTTATTTCATAGTATCAGATGTTTGCAAGGAGCACTGAAGGTGCATAGCTTCGAGATATTTTGAAATGAAGCACTCCTACACGCCATGTACATGTTTGAAGTTTCCTTCTTGCCACAAAAAGCACTTTTTTTCTAGAGGAGGTAAACATGTCTCTGAATATATACAGCTTCTGCAAGTTTCTGTTGCTGTGTCATCTATTTACTGGTGAATAGCTGTAGGAAGGGCCATAATAGCTGGAGCCAGGTTGTGCTAGCCCTTCAGTCTGCAATTGGCAGTGCCATTCCTGATGCTAGAGGGTAGAAGGAAGGCATAAAAACATTATAGCTCAACTGATCTTACTGCATTTCAGCAGAATATCATGTCCACTTGCACAATCAGCCTGAGAAAGGCAGGTAGTCCTGCAGAGAGAAACCACCTGGCAGAAATGTTTCCCCCAGGATCAAGCCTGGGAGATATGAGATCAGCAAGCAGATGAATGATAATGGCAAAAACAGAAATTGAATAACTGTTTAGACTGCTGGCTCTCCTAAGTTCCCTTGGTAATTTTGTGTGTGTGTGAATGAGTAATGGTGCAAATGTAGTTGCTGCAGCAGCAGAAACCAAGATCTTCTGGGGACTGGTTGGTGACCAGCCTTTGTCTTCGCATGCATTGTAAAGCATCATCAAATGGAAAGAGCCTCATGAGGCAAGTTCAGCTCTCCACATATTTTGTTTAGTTTTTTTTTAGTTTAGACATTTAGCTTCAAATGTCTTCTTGAGACATTTCTACCCACTTATGTACAAAGCACTTCCCATGAAGCAGCCTGTTGGAATAAATATAATGGCATAAACTCCCACTTTGTACCTATAAACATCCTGTTACAACTACGTGTTTTTTTGTTTTACTGAACTCTTGAGCTATTTTTCTATTTTAACTATAGGAACATAACGAAATCTCCTCCAGATGCTGTGGAAAGAAGAAGGAACAAGCTGGATTTTAACACCTCCAGGAGCCTGGGAGGTGCTGAAATGCTGCAGAACTCAGTGCAATCATCAGATTTGCACCTGCAATTTCTCCCTTGAGGTTTGTGAGCAGAGCGCTGTTGGATGGGTGATGATGGACTCTGCTGACGTGTTTTCCCTGTATCACACAGAAAATTGTCTTACTGCCTGAGAAGTGGTTTGCCCAGCACAAGTTTTAGCTGTACAATGGGTCACTCTTGGGGTTTTGATTATTTGTTTTGTTTTCTTTTTTTTTTCTTCATTGCTGGAGTTGCTATCAATTCTCCCTCTTTTATTTGCTGCTCTTCAGTACTGTTTTCTTGGCCCAAAACTCACAGTAGGAAGCTCAGGGTCCTCAGGCTCACGTGGGTCACTGCTCTGTGGGCCCAGCCTTGCCCATGCCCAGTGTCCTCCAGCCCCACAAGCCCTCAAGAAACATCTAACCAAGAAAGGTCCCTTGGGTGTTGTGTCATCTGACGGACACGTGTGTGTGTGAATCTCTTCCTACAAGTGCTGCAGCACCAAGGCAGACTCAGGAGCATAAAAGTTTCCACAGGAGCAGTAATCCAGAGCTGTGATTCATTCGTCTCATGACTCGGTGCTGGTGTCGGAGCTAAAGCCACCTCAGCTATAGGAAAGAACCATCCTGCAAATAGAAAGAATATTTTTTGTTAAAGCAAAGTAGCTAATTGCTGTCTCAACACTTTAATATATCCACTTACAAGTACACTTTGGGTTTCGAACGTATTATGTGGCATCATTAACGCTGTTACTGGCCTTGCAGTTCTCCTGGTGCCTTCTGAAACAGGCGGAACAGCGATGCCGCAAGCAAAGGAACGGGCTCAGCAAATTGCTTCCTAAATTGAACTACATTCTTGAAATGGAGTTTAAAAGTCAACTGAGCGGCTCTTCCAACATTACGAAATTGAAAATTATCAAATATCAAAGCATAGGTAAGGGAAGCAACTCAGATTGTCCTGGGGACCAGAACTAAGGCTGTTATATCCTCTGACACATTAGGGACCCTCATCAGACTTTTCTGGATTCATAGCGAGCTTCCTGTGATAAGGATGTTTGCTTTTTTAAGTAGTTTTTTTTTTTTTTTTTTTTTTNTTTTTTTTTTTTTTTTTACATTAAGCTATAGTGCAATCTCAGCACATTTGTATTGTAAATATTTTTTTCAGTAACTCTCTTCCAAAAAATTATTTAGAAATCCTGTAGCAGACATGTTTGGCCACAGAAACACCTAGAAAGAAGATTCTATTTTCTGCTTCATAGGTTAAAAGAAGGGCATCTTTTTTTGGCTTGAAATCGGATATTTTTTTCCTGAAAAATGAAACTCCTCTTCGAGTAAAATAGCTCGCAAGTTCCTGGAATGGAAAGAAAAATCCTTCAGAAGCTTAACACTTTATGTTTAGCCTTTTGATTTTTAAAAAACACAATTTTTTTTTCATCATGAGGTAGTGTTTGTTTTGAGCTTATGCTTTAATTTTTATAAAAACTTTGCCAAAAAGTTTGCCTCTGTGAAAAATTTGTCTGTCTTTGGGGAGATGTTCCCTTCTTGCACGGCACCCAAGGGGCAAGGCTTGGACCAAGATCCTGGCATGGTCTCTGAGACAGCACAGCAGCTCCCTGAGCTCCCAGGAGACCCACAGTGGTGAGTTAGTCCTTACCTATTTCCGCAAGCTCTAGAAGTATTTAATGAAAGATATAAATGCATTTCAGGGAGGCATGATGGTTTGTTCCTGAGTTGTCAACTGTGAAGAAACACCCGGATTCTTTTCCAAAAGACTCCCAACATTTTCCCCTTTGCCTCCCTTCATATTTTTTCAAAATAGTGTCTATTTAACAATAAAGGGTGGTATAAAACCTGATACTCCCAGTATTTCCTTCAATTAGTCAATTAGCAATTTTTGAGCTATTTTAGTGGGCAA
The DNA here is from genome assembly GCA_013398315.1 of Nothoprocta pentlandii. Taxonomy (NCBI): domain Eukaryota; kingdom Metazoa; phylum Chordata; class Aves; order Tinamiformes; family Tinamidae; genus Nothoprocta; species Nothoprocta pentlandii. The sequence continues at coordinate 3,327,842 of VZSG01000014.1, read as the reverse complement.
CACCACAGTTTTAGGCAGCAAGGTTTTTTTTCATAATGCCAAAGACCATAAAGCTTTTATAGCAATAGCATCCTTTGGCCTTCACTTCTGTATTACAGGCATATTCTCACTTGCTCCCTCACCTTTCCTTTCTTCTGTCTGTAGCAACAGCAGCTCTAGGATCTACAGTTTAGTGTAGCCTCATAGGCTTCGTTGTAAAGTACATTGCTATAATTGCAGCTGTATATAAAAGCAAGTGATGTCATGGTTTTAAACACTTTCAATTCCTGTGCTCACCTATCAGGCATGGATAAAGCAGTACGTTCCTATTTCCTTGGCTTTTAAAAGAAGCAAAGTAAAATAGCAAGCTGCAGATCCAACGTGGTGTTCACAGTATATGTAGGAGGATAAATAATCATAACTTGTCAGGCAAATGACTGTTTAAATTGCTTTTTTTTGTCTATTTTAACACATAGGAAGTCTCAGCCACTGAAATGTATGGCTCAATAGGTAGGATGTGCAACTGGCCTGGAAAACAGTACATCTATTTTCAGATGCATACACATGTTCATCAAGGAGAATATTAAAAAATTCATTCCAGAGGGACATCAGCATTCAACTGTTTAGCAGATTAGCTACTGAATAATGGATTGCACAGGCAGAAAAGTGTGCGCTGTAAAAGGTGAGCTACAAGTTAATGCCATTTCCTTAGGAAAAAGTCAAATGCTCTAACAGTCCTGGTAAATATTATATCAGTTCTGCTCTGTCTCCACAGCCTGATATGGTAGATACATTATTTTAAACAGATGTATCCTTTATATATTTATAAAATAAATGATGCTAGATAATCTAAAAATATAGATACACCCCCAGCCTAAAGGAAAAGAGCTGCATTTTTTGTATACTGGATATCTTGCCTGCAACAGCTGCTCAACAAGAACATTTCAGCAAGGAAACACACTCAAAACTTATCACGAGATTGATTAAGCCCAGCTTGCTGAGTTGTGTCCTTATCTGGGAGGAATGGATGGAAAAAGGTTTTTGAGCTTTTTGTTGTTTATAACGACCGTACTTCGGCATTTTCTTGGAAGGCTGTTGTCCTTGTCCACTGTTGCTCGTGGACTGCAGCCAACCACTGCTCACCCACGTAGGGCCCCCGGCAGCTCACCAACCATTTATCTTAGAGTATTTTTCATGTCCAAACTACTTAACATCCCGTCTGATCTGGTCTAGAAGATGACATGACAAAAAATGGAGTTAAGTCTTGCTATTGGGTATGTTTCTAGACTTGAGCAGAGTTATATTTTTGGAGCTCATCCTTCAGTCTGTTTGGAAGGAAGGAAAGGAGGGCTGAGAGGGGTTATCTATTAATAGCATCTCAGTTTGGAGCTGAGAGATTTGGAGCTCTGATGTGCCTATCTGTGCGTAAAGCAGAGCTCAGCTCCATAGAAGGCATATTAAACAACCAACCTTGAAGGAGTTTCATGGCCAAAGCAATGCTAAAGAAACCTAGCCCTTGAGTCCGTAGCTGCCAACATAAAATGTTTCTTTAAATATTTTAACTATATAGTTGAGCTATATGTCTATCTCTGTATCTCAAGGTATCAATGTTGATGTGCCTGATTTTCCTTGTATATGAGGGAGAATTAGAATGCTAAGGTTCAAAATTATATAAAACTGTAAGATTATTCTGTGTGATGTCAGATACATAAGACTGAAATAAGTATTCCCAAGTGAGCCATGTGGCCAGGAACTTTGAATTCTTTCATAGAATCCACAAAAAAAACCCAACTCCTGACTCAAAATGGAAGAAATAGTATAAAATTGAAAACAAAACTGTTAGTTTCATAAAAAAAAAAAAACTTTAAAAATATAAAATTGAGAATTTGATGTTCTCTTTCCTGTTTTTTCCTTAAATTATGCAAATAATTAGCTTTGGCATTTTTCCAGTGATTTCTTTCTAGAACAGAACTGTTGATTAGCTCTTCCCAATAGCTCCAAACTCTTAGAATAAAACCACTGTCAACTGCAGGGAGACTCAGCAGGGCAAAGCTCTTCGTGTCATCAGAGCAGCCACTGTGGAACAACCCTGTTTCTCTGCTATAATGTTTCCTAGCAGGTGGTAAAACACAAGGCCATGAGAGAAAACGGGGCCTTTGCAGTCCAATACCTTGACTTCTCTGAAGTCAAAGAGGAGAGAGGTGTTAGGGGAGCGTGGTAGAGAAAGGCAGGGGGTGATACGTTTCTTTTTTGAGCTCAGGGGCAAGAGATTTAAAATGTAACTATAAAATTTCATCTGGAAAAAAAAAAAGATCATTAAAAGGAAATATGATTTTGGGAAAAAAATAGACGGTAAGGAACATCCATGGTCGGTGGTGGCTCTCTTTCCCCTGGCAGTCCTAACGTGAGGCACTGGTTGCCCTTTCTGTGTGGTTTCTTGGTGCTGATGTGGGCTTAGGACAGGAGGAAAGCCACTCCAAAAGCCTCACCAAGGTGACCCTGAGCACAGTGTTGAGGGGGACAGCTACCACTATCAAATCCAGCAGGCGAGATGATGACTGCAGTGAGCAGGATGGTAGGAGAACCACCCTGATGTGCGTCACCCTCTTTAAAAATGTATAGTTCGGTCTGCCTAAATGCCCAGATGTCATTTAGGCATTTAAATGAAGTGGTTAAAAGATGCACACACACACACATACACACCCCACAGCTCCACCAAATGAGATTTATTCTGTCCTTAGCAGGGGGGCAGACAAATCTGGTGGACTTGATATGAGTGATATAATCAAGGAGCCATGAATGTGGCATAAAGCCCATTTTAGCTCATTATTTCTTTTAGCTCTTGTCCTGGAGCCTGCTCATGTGAGCCATAAGATTTGGCTGCAATGTGGGACTCCCACTGAAGTTCCCCCTGCGAGAGGCTGGGTTTCCAGCTAGGAGAAAAGCAAGATGCTCTATTTTTAGACAGGAACCAGAACATTTTTGGGAAGCACATCATGGAGCGGCACTTGTAGGAGCTGGGGAGCTGCCAAACAGCCATTTTCTAACTCCTCCCCCAGAGCAATAAGATTTCTGTAGCTCTTTTTCTACAAGTTTTCTCCTAGCAGAGGAGGGCAGAGATCTCTGCATTGGACTGTATCGAGCAAATCTGCTGAATGGCAGGCGTGGTTTTAAAGTTCTTCCCATAGAGTATTGCCAATGTACCTTTTGCATTTGGAATCACAGGCCACCTGTCTTTCTGTACAGAGGAAGACACCGTAAGCAAATGAGTGACTCTGACCACAGTAAATCCAAGACATTTGCAGATACCGTGCGGTTTCCTGGAATAACAAGCTCTCTCCAGAGAAATGCCAAATGCATCTCATCAGTCGCATTTAGAGCTCTGCAACATCTGCAAGTAAATTATTAATGAGCTCAAACATCTTAGACTCACCCCAAAGTCAGGCACAACGTGGCTCTTTGGCTCGTCAGCTCTGATTTGGGCTCGTCCTTTCCCTCCCTCCTTTGGTGTCGTGGCTGCAACCTCTGCTAAAAGCAAGCAAAGAGCAGCTGGCCCCAGCTGCAGCCGTGCAGGTCTATGCAGCCCTTGGGGAGCAGTCCCTGATGGGTGCTGCTCTTGGGGCACTGCTAGGAATGCTCCTGGGATCACTGCTCCCCTCGCTACACGACTGCTGTGCACAGGCACCCTCGGCTTGCACGGAATCCCATGGGCAGGGATTGTCTGGAGGAGAGGCAAAAGCAACGGGGAGGAGCAGTGGGGTGAAGCCCCAAGCAGGGGCTCGGGGCACCTTGGCTCACCCATTGGCATATTAAGAAAATCACGGGTGCTTCCTGTTCTTTTCCCTCCAAACAGGGTGTCTTTGTAAAGAGCTTTGAGAAACACCAGTGAAAAGGGTTAGATGGGAGTCAGACCCTTTTCACTGCAGTGTAGAAATACCTGTCTAGAAAAATAATAATGCAAAGACGCAATTTCTTCAAATGAGGTCAGGTGGGCACCTTCATTTCTGAAGGAACAAGTGTTGCCACATAGCAGCCCCACCTGACCAAAAAATGGAGCTAGCAAGATGCAAATGCAAGCAAAGCAGTTGCAGTAATATGCACCTGAGTGAAGAAAATAAACGGTGTTAACTCTCGTGGCTACTAATGCAATTAATTCTGGTGAAAGCAGGGAGAGGAGCACCCTTAGGTCTTGAGAAATGTGTCAGGTGCATTCAGACCAAATGCAGCATTTCTGCTCCTCAATGTGGGAGGACTTTACATGGGGACACTGGAGCTCACTGCAGCCCCTACGAGCTGCCGGGGAGGAGAAGTGTTTCTCTCTGCCAAACTAAAGCCACTCATAAGCAACATGTGCCATCCAGGCTACTTTCATCTCATAGCCCCGAAGCGGGATTAAAAATCTACCCCTTTACTTCACCTGAGCAAAGCCTGCAGGGTCGACACTTCGTTTGGCATGTGATTATAATAAAAAGCCTGATAGTGTATCTATCATGTATTCCACGTGCATTATTAACAACATGACTTCTTTCCCCTTACACTCCTAAGGAAAACATAAAACACAGGAAAATCAAAGCACAAGCGAGAGTGGATATTAAGAACAATTAAGCTCTGCACAGCGTCTCTGCAGGGCAGCCACTCTGGAGCGCAGTAACTGAGCGGAGTGGATATTATGCTGTACATTCGGTAATTCTGTCCTGCAAGTTCAGCTATAACTAACTGCTCCTTTGCAGAACCTTTCATTACATATTAAGCAATAGCTGTAGCTACCAAGAGATGTTACCTGTTTAAATAGTCACTCATTTAATTTATTTCTTTGCAAAAAGGAGTTGCAGTTATGCCAGAAATAAAGTACTTCATAAGATGATTATACTTTTTTTTTTAAAATCTCTTTCTAGAAGAGGAAAGGACATTAATGAGACTTTATATTTTTAATCTAGCAATAAGCTTGAAGCCTCTATATAATTCTATTATATAATGTGCAATGTTATTATTTGAGACTCATCTCTTTTCTTGTTTATGAAAATGAAGAACTTCAAACAATAAATTCCCAGAAGACTTCTACACCCCGTAAGCAAGATGTTCCTATAAAAAGAGATATAGTTACTCATGCTGAGCAACGTGTTAGATCCTCAAGAGCCTGAGATATCGACATGCCCTTGCTCAGCCTCCTGTGCCAGGAGATGTTGCCGGCTCTGCTCTCCACGTGAGAGCAGAATCACTTGAGATGTGTTGCTCAAGACGAAGCCCTGCTTGTATGGCTGTCTCCTGGGCTTAGAAGAATACAAACTGAAAGGAAAAATTAAGAGGGAGGCAGCAAGAAGGGCTTTCTTTGTCTTCCATAGCTCCTTTTGCAAGGGCTTATCGCCAAGCTTTGCCTTGGTGGCATGGCTCTATTTTCTTCTTACATGCAGCCCCTGAAACAACCTCTCCTCTTTTTCTTTTTTTTTAAACCTATGCTCTCATAAGGTTTAAAGAAGTTCTGCTTCATCAGATCCAAATTCACTCTGGTATCCACAATATCCACCAAGCTCTGCCCAAGAGTGAGCCAGGAGGCAGTCCCTACAGAAGAAGATTCCCAAGAACTTGGGCTAGGAGCAAGCCAACATACCCAGTGAAAGACGGAGCAGAAAGGCAGTGAAAGGTGAGGGAGGAAGGAAAAGACACTAATGAACTTAAAACAATTGATTTCTGCTGTTTGGAGCACATCTTTGACCATGTCTGGTCATGTTTCTTCTGTGTGGTGTCTTGTCTAGGTCCTTCCCACGTCTTGCACACAAAGGAATATTAGTGCCTGGGAATATGGTCAAGAAATAATGACAAAACAGAGCCCTACCAATGCGTTTCCTTTAGCTTGAAGCAGTCTTCAAAAAACACAGCTACAGTTGCAAGCATAAAAATAATGCACTGGATAAAACAGCAACATCTTACAGCAGGTGGGTTAGATCTACGTGACCTCTCAAAATGACTCCTCATTCCAGCATCACACCAATATGTGATGCAGAGAGTAAGAGGAAACATCCCAGTTGTCCGTTATTCTGCAGAGCTTTGGGAAGGAAGGAAGGAGGGAAGGACGATCGTAGACTGTTATATTAAAATAAGACCTCGGGGGACAATCTAAAGGTACAGCAGCTTCTCGCTGAATACCGCAGACATTCATTTAATTCTCAGCGCTGTTGTTTTTATTGCACTTTCCCTATGATTGCCCTGACTGAAAGAATATTTTCTAAAGTCTTAACTGTAGGGGAAGATGTCAAGATCAAGGCGAATAAAGGTATTAGGATTTAGGTGATTAAAAAGTTTCTTTTAAGCACAGTTTTGCTTTGAATAAAATTCACTCAAAGTTACCAGTGTCCTAGGCAAGTGTTTCTCAGTCAATAGCACCTGTGGTGTCCTTCCTTAGTCCAGAAGTGAATGTTATGCAGGTATTTTCCAAGTCTGTTGATGTTTTATCTCTTTCCTGAAACTGGAAGCTAAGCTGGCTGGACTCATCCGCAGCAATTGCTGAGGATAACGGTGACACAAAACGAAGCTCTGCCTCTGCAGCCTCTGCAGCTTTGCTCCATTAGTCATTACCTCGCTGAGCATCATTCCCACCCCACTTAGCAGCGATGAGCTACTGAAGAATACCATAGGGAAAACATGCTTTCAAACGAGAATCCCGAAAACGCTTATGCTTGAGCTGTTCCAGTGGAAAAATAGGGATGACTCAGAGTTACACAAGCACGTTTAGTTCTGGGAAAGGGACACGGCTTTCTCAGACCGTCCAGCACAGGGCTTAACAGAAGCTACAAATGTTCAGTGTCGGGGAAATCAGGCCGTAGAGTGAAACATAAAGGGTCTGTGTAAATTTATAATGGCAATGCCGAAAAATGGCAAATGATTATTTTTTTTAACACAATAAAGTGATCTTACCTACAGTGTTATTCCCTACTTGTCTTTCTGCATGTTGTCAACAGCAAAAGAGAGAGGAACCTAGTTGCAGAGCTTCCCATCTTCTATTTGGATGAGCAGGTTTAATTCTGTGTTTGCTTAGAGCTTTACCGTAGCATCTGTCTTAGCTGGCCAGCTCATCTCTGCCGTCTCCGCTGCTGAGAGATACATAATCATTAATTACTTGGGGCCATCTTTGAATGATTTAATGCAGCTACTGCCCTGGCAGGCTTCAGCAAGCTTCCTCAGTTATTCCCTGCCGTTGGGGATCATGCCAGCCCGTGTTGTCGCACAGCCCAGAAACCCACCTGTGTCTGCTATCATATCATCCTAATCCTTCTAGAAGTACTATAGGCTTCAGAAAAATTATCTATAGAAGTATAATATTTTTTCTGTTTAAAATCACTGTGACTTCGTCAACTGCCACAAAGAAACACAGCCTGTTGTCCAGAAATAATTTATTCATCAACAATAAAACACTGAATAGAAAAGGCCTTGTAAATAAAACTATATATATATAATGCTTTATTTTTTTATTTGATACTCCACAAAAAACACTACAGACAGTAACAAAATAATCCAATTAATTTTAAAAATTTCATATGATAGTTATCACTCTTCATTTATCATGTTTTATTAACAATGCGAAGGTTGTTCTTGTACATTTTCTAGTTTTACTTGATTTCATTAGATTGTTTCTTAAAACACGTGAAGCAATTTATTTGCCCCATAATTTATAACATATATAAGTATATCCATAAACAATATAACAGCTCTGAGAAAGATATGCAGACTGTTCAATGGTAAATAGTCTACCATAAGTTGTTTAGTGGGAGAGAGGGGAATAAATCACAACCGAATCAGGATAGAAGTCAACACATTGAAGAGAAATAGTATCTGGGGAGCGATTACATATTTTCCATGGCCCGTTTAGCAATGTGATCTCTTTCAAGCTCTGATTTCTCCTGTTTTAGATACTCTAGCACCTTTGCTAGCATATCCTCATCCAGGTACTGCCTGTTCTGGGTGTCATCGGGCTCCCCGGCCATGGACAAGCGCTTGCTGAGCGCCGCCAGCTTCGCCGATTCCTGTGGTCCCAGCTGGCTCAAGTGCTCTCGCAGGGCTTGTTCCAGCTGCTCATCTTCCTGCAGGTCATTTTCAGCAGCTGGAACTGGAGCTCGCTTCATCTGGTTCGTGTTGATAACTTCGGGATATTTTGCCAACATCTTTGCCAAGTAATCGGCCAGCTCTTCATCTTTCTCGTTCAGTTTCTCGTATTCCATTTGTCGCCTTTCCAGATCGTTAAGCCAAGCAGCTTTAGGAAACTGGTGCCCTTTCAATCTTCTGGGAAGGTAAGGCAGTCTTGGCAAACCATTTTCTTGGTTGAGACGACTTAGTAAGTAGGAGGGGTTCTCATTAGCTAAGTTGTCAGTTCCCAGAAGACTGACAATATCTTCAATATTGAGGTCTTCGGGCAGGTTTTCTGGAATAACGTTAAGAGGCTGCTGCTTCATGTATCCATTTTTAGAGTTTACATTATTTTTAAATATATCACTCTGTCCTAGATTAGTTTCGGACATCTCCTCCAGGTCTTCTGGGAATCCTACTTCCTGCTCAGCTTCCAACCTTTCGCTCTGAAGCTGCTTCTTTTCTCCAGCTTTCAGCATGTCTATTAAATCCTCTGGAGGAATTTGTAAATTCCTTGAGATTTCTATTAACTGAGCTATAGACTGAGGATCAAGTTGCTTATCCAAAAAGGTAGCTGCTCTTTTTTCCTCAGGTTCTCCAGTCCTTAATTTCCGGTTGCCAGCACTTCCCACCAGCCTCTTGAGGTAGTAATTCATTAGCTTTGAAACATCCTCTGATGCTTGATCTTTATTCTCCCTTCTCATTTCGTCCTCAAGGAAGCCGAGTTTCCCTGACCTTTTCATTTCATCATCAATCTCCTCTTCATGTTTATCAATTTCCTCTTTGCTGTCTTTTATCTCTTCCTGGGTTTGACTTTCCACTTTTTCCTCTATCGGATTCCAGTCTTCTCCTCCAACTACATCTTCATAGGCAATGTTATTCACTTTATACACATCATCTTCATCATCTGCATACAATTTCTGGTCCTCATCCAGCCTCTCCTTCTTGTGACTGCTCGGTCCCGCCATCTTCCCCAGCTCCTGAAACACAGACTCCAACGTAGCAAGACTCTGGGGTGTGTATTGCTCTTCCACTATCTCATTGGTACGCTTGAAAGGGCTGTCTCTTGAACTCTCTTCATAGTGCCCAAGTGGCATCTTGAGGTATTTCTGCCACCTCTCAGGCCACTTGTAAGCCTCATAATCATCGGTTACTCCAGCTGGATTATCTGAACTCAGACCATAAGCTTTATTCTCCTTTGGGCCAGCTTTTGACTCTTTCTCAGCTTGCCTCAAGGCCTCCAACATCATTTTAACCCACTGAGACTCATCTTCAGTTAATGAATCCCGCATATTGTCTGGTAGGTGAATCTGGTCTTTGCTTTCCTTCTGCTGCAAGAGATACGGAGCGCTTTGATAAGAGTTGTAATCAGGGCTGCTTTCTCCCTTGTTGGTTTGCTTGCGAAGATCTTCTATGTATTCCAAGGCTTTGATCATATCAGGGTTTGGGAGCCTTTGCAAGTTTTTCATTACATAGTCTGGGTCCTTCTGGAGCAGCTGATACTGCTGGAAGGAAGCTGCATCAGCACAACAGATTAGGACAAAGAACAAGGTGAGACCACATGCTGCTCCCAGATGGAAGTTTTTAGCTTCTGCCATGTTTAAAATATTTCCTTCAAATAGAGAAGAAAAAAGGGACAATTAATATATGGAGAAAAAATTATTAAACTGTAAATCATATCAAAGATTACTATTTTTGACTGGAACTCATCATGAAGAACACCTGTATGTGTCTCTATTAGTTATGGAAATCTATTAGAACTCATACACGGAGGCCCTGTTTTGGTTCAAATTTATTTTGAGAATTTACTTTGTGAACCTTCCCAATGATTCCTTAGTTTATTGGAAACTATCATCTTGTAATGCTAGAAATGTTTCCTCTATGCTTAATTTACTTTATGACTGTAAATTTTGCATTGGCAGTACTAAAGTAAAAAAACAGAAGTCCTAGGTAGCTCGTAAAATGCCTAGAGAGAAATGTAGATGCTTAAGTGATGGCTGCAAACAGAAATCTCCATGTAACTGTATATCTGAATGTTGCTCAAAAATATTAATATTAAAACTGCATGTAGAAATATTTTGTATGATTCTTTCACTGGATCTCTAATTTCATGCCAGAGTAACACCACTGAATGGTGCTAGACTGCAGTAAAATCCGTGTCATAATAGAGAACATGGCATATCAAATGACTTACAGATTAATTTCTGTCATTACTACTAGTGTTATTAATTCCTTCTATGCTAATTGATTAACAAATATATTATTTTCACCATGGGTGATTTTAAGCAATAGATCTATGAATGAAACATTTCCCAAAAGCCAAAGAGAGCCTCTGTGTGAAAGCCAATCTATACTTCATCTCAAAAGCACTTTTTTTTTTTTTTTTTGCATTTCTCTTAACCAATTTTGAAAGGAGGTAAGTTCTCACTAGTGATTTGTTCAAATGGTACTTCCTTTATTCACTTCAGTGGAAACCAAATCAGGTCCTAGGACAGACAGAAAGTTGACTTAACAGAGCTGAATTTACAGCACACAGACTGAATCAATAGACGTCCTTGTCTAATCTTGGTGTCCAGTTTACGCTAATAAACACTCCTGTTAAAAGAACAGGAGTAGGAAAAATACGAGCCCCAGTGAATAACTGAGCTCGGAGCACTGCTGTGGATGACACACCCGTTCAAGCACCATCCACTCACAGCGATGTGAAAATTCCCGTCACTTATTTCCAAGGAGATGCTCAGCAGGGAAGGCAAGGGGGCTGGGAGACAGGCAAGGGGCTTTTCTCTTCCTGATGCATTAATGAATAATGCACAGCAAATAAATGGCAAAGATGGGAACCACTTTTCTGAATTGATCTGTTTGGGTTCTGAAAAAATCATCCTGTTGTGGTGGTGATTCACGTCTCTCTGAAGCAGCTACGTACACCAATATTTACCCACTGCTGTAAGTTGAAAAACGGAGTGAATGTGCTCGTTTTACCTCCCTGGTAGATTTTTCCACTCAGTTTTTGCCCTGAACATGATGTGACTTAACTAAATAGTTAAAGCACTAGTGGAGAGCTGCTATCTTTTTTTTCTCTCTTCCTCAGCAAGCTAACATCCAGAATATCAAATAATTTCCCCAAATATTTAGGAATCCCAGCCTACTATCGAGAATTGATTTCACGAAGAGTTAAATGAGACAGTTGATTAGAAAGTCCCTCCCTTTGGATTTTGGTTTGCCCTAAACCAAGAGCTCTCCTATCTGATGTCACAGAAAACACTCTAGTCCTATATATATCATCAGGAGAAAAAAAAAAAAAAAGAAAACCTGCATAATTCATTATTTTGTGTTGTGTAGAACTTGTTGTAGCAAATAAACAAAACCAAGATTTGCAGACAGGCTGATTATGAAGAGATTTAACCTGGTTAGGATATGAGGAACTGTCTTCTTTTCAGGGTGGAGGCAGGGAGCTCCTTCCATAATTATCTGCTGGGCACCCCCCTCGCAGGGACGGGGAGCTCAACCTCCTTTACTGCATACAACTAATTACTGTTATATCCCTCTCTAAAAGCCATTTGCAGCCAATTAAAATGAAAATACAAAGTTCTGCTTAGTGTTCCACAGCATTTCCCTCAGCTGAATATTTCCTTTGCAGGAATAACAGGCCAGCAGTTCCCCTCTAGATATTTGGGTACATTTGTCTACAGATCAATTTTCACTTCCATTTTGTTGATAGATAATCCCTGAAATCTTCATCAGGAGAACTTGGGAATGTTTCCTTGTAAAAACTTTGACTTCAGGTCATAAAATCTTGTCATTAAATCGAGTGCATTATTAAGGGTATTATTTAGAACAAGAAGACTTCTCCCCAGTCTTTCAGACTTTCATCTCCAATTTTGAGACAAGAGAGGACATTTTGGACTCTTTTGAGGATCTGCAGTAAGGCTTCTTTTATGCTGCTCATCAGGAAACCAGCTAAAATGGCTGTATTCACTACAGCTGTTATAATTATGAAGCTAGCCAAGAAGAGGAGCAGATTTTTGCTCCTGTTTTATGGCAGCAGCCTCTTCTACCAGCACCTGGCAAAGCAGCGGATCTTTCTGTGGCCAACAGATGAAGAAGGGGCTGTTTACAGAGTGAGGGGACTGAGCTCTCACTGAAATGGGTGCGGAGGCCATAAAGCCTGACAGAAGTTCTCGAGAACAGAGACAAAACAAGGAAATGAATCTCCTGGCCGGGATGTTTCCATAGCAACAGTAATTTTCTCTCTCAGCCTTTCCCAGTAGTCTTCTCTGATGTGAAGATAATGTTTCCAGTGACATTTCTTGTGAAAACTCATAAGCTTTTCTATAGCCGAGTCCTTGCCCTAAGAGGCAGCAAGGGACTCCGACAGCAGTTTTCCATAAGAAAGACATGGAAACACATAACACAGCCTTGCTTTTGCAGTGAGCAAAGCGCTGCAGTTAACTCACTCTTTAACAGCGCACCTTAATCTCCGGGCTGTGAAAGGGGCATGAACACAAACACGAGTGTAGGGGGCAGGAAACCAAACCCAAACAAACCAAGCGGTGTCTATAATGACTGCTTGCACATATGGAGGCTTGATGAAGCTGTTTTTACATCCAAAGAAGCCTCTCACCCTGCGTTTTGAAAAGCCCAACGTGGTCCTAAGCCAGAGAGGAAAGAGAAGAGCAAGCGAAGCGTTACGTTGTACTTCCCTCCTGCCTTTAGAGACCCAATAAAGCTGACAACATAACCACACGAACATCTACGCGTCCCTAGACCTTATAGAGGTTCCCGTATGCCTATAGGCTGCGCGTATCAGTGCAGACATTAGACGCAAGCCCGTCTATAGGTCTGCGAGGATGTATAGGGGAGGTGTATCGAGGGCAGGCGCATCAGTGCGGACACGAGGCGCGGCCCCGCTGCCTCCTGCGGCGCGGGGCTCGAGGTGGCCGCCGCGCAGCCCCGAGCAACCCGCGCAGCCCCGAGCAAACCCGCGCAGCCCCGAG